>VDFB02096641.1:195102-238879 GCA_007258455.2 Sequoia sempervirens
ATTCTTTCTTTTTTTGCTCGAAGAAGATCAGTTCTCCATGGTGAATCAAGCAAAACTTAAGCAAAAGTATGATGATCAAGTCATACAGCTGAGGACAAATAAGTTACCCAAAGGTCTTGTTACCTTAGAGTTGATTTTCAGTACTAACGATCAGCTTAAAAAGGGTAAAGCTGGCTTGCAAATCAAAGAAGAACATTATGAAGAACTGGAGATTTTCAAAGGTAAACTCCTTAAGATAGGCAAAATTTATTCACATGAAGATAAACAATCTTTTGTTTCCTTATGCCAAGAATTTTACGATGTGTTTGCTTTGGAATACTCAGATTTGAAAGGGTTTGATCCCCATATTGCTCAGCACGCAATTGAGTTAGAACCTAATGCTAAGCCAATAAGGCAGAAACAAAGGCCTTTGAGCCCTATGCTTGAGCCCTTAATGATTAAAGAGCTAACCAAACTAGTTGAGGGGGGTATCATCTTTCCTATTAAACACACTTCGTGGGTTTCTAACCTTGTGCCGGTTAGGAAGAAAAATGGTGAATAAGACTTTGTGTAGATTTTAGGGATCTTAACATAGCATCTCTGAAAGATCATTATCCCTTGCCATCTATGGAAAAAATTCTTCAAGTTGTTGCTGGATCAGAAAGGTTTTCTCTTCTAGATGGATATTCTAGTTATAACCAAATTCTAGTCAAAGAGGAGGATTAGTATAAAACAACGTTCACAACGAAATGGGCCACTATGGCCTACAAGAGAATGCCTTTTGGTTTATCAAATGTTGGTGCCACCTTTCAGCGCGCCATGGATATGGCATTTCAGAATTTAATTCAGAAATGTCTGCTAGTTTATCTAGATGACATAACTATATATTCAAAAAATGCAAATGAATATTTTTCACATCTTAAGCAAGTTTTTGAAAAATGCAGAGTTTGGTATTTCTCTCAATCCGAAAAAGAGTATCTTTGTTGTTCATGAAGGTAAATTATTAGGACACATAGTTTCAAAGCAAGGAACTACTATTGACCCTGAAAGAGTCAAAGTCATACATGGGTTGCATTACCCAATCACAAGAAGGGTTTGCAGAGCTTTTTGGGCCGAATCAACTTTCTGAGAAGGTTCATCCCTGATGTCACAAAACCTGTTACAACCTTTAACAGCTATGTTAAAGAAAGATGCAGTTTTCAGTTGGAAAAAAGATGCCAAGAAAATTTTTGAGACAATTAAGGAGGCCTTAGTAGCTGCTCCTACGCTGGTAAATCCCAATTTTTCTAAATATTTTATTCTGTATGTTTATGGTAGCACAAGTAACATTTCTGCAATGTTGGTGCAAAAAAATGAAGAAAATTTAGAGCAACCAGTAGCCTTTTTCAGTCAAGGTTTGGCTGATTATGAATAGAAATATTCCTTTGTAGAGAAGCATGTTCTCGCTATCATAAGAAGCCTTAAAAAATTCAAGCCTTTAATCTCTAATAATAAAATTCATGTCATGGTTGCACACCCAAGTGTCAAGGAATTTCTGTTGAGAAAATATCTGAATGAAAAAAAGAGCAGGGTGGATCACTAAGGTTATGGAATATGATGTGGATATCAAGATTACCAAGTTGGTTAGAGGTAAAGGTCTCTGTGAACAACTTGCTACAGGGTCAAGCAGTGAAAATGAATTAGAAAAGGATGTTTTTGCTAATACAAATGAGTCTCAGAATGCTCAAAATGATGTGCCTGTGATAACAACTAATTGGGTTCAAGACATGACCCATTTTTTACAAACTGGTGAATGTCCACCAGGTTTAGACAGACCTAAATGAAGATACTTCAGATTGCAATCCATACCATATGTGCTGGTGAACAATATTCTTTTCAAAAAAGATTTGAATGGTGTTCTATTAAGATGTATTCATAGTGATCAGATTGAGAAGGTACTTCATGAGTTTCATGATGGAGCTGCAGGAGGTCACTTTGCTCCAAGAACTACTACATGGAAGATAATGAGAGCTGGTTACTACTGGCCCAGCTTATTTAAAGATACATATGCATGGTCAAAGAAATGTGTGAAGTGTGTTCTTTTTGCAGGAAAAGAAAAGTTTCCTGCTATGCCTCTACATCCAATTCAGGTAGAGCACCCCTTCATGAGATGGGGCATTGATTTCATTGGGCCAATAAATCCACTTTCCAGTGTTGGTCACAAGTGGGTACTTATAGCCACTGACTATTTTACACGATGGACAGAGGCGGTTGCATTAAAAGAATCAAAAGAATCTTCAGTTTTGAGCTTTTATGAGGATATAGTAACCAGATTCAGAGTTCCTGACTCTATCATATCTGATAATGCTCTTTCATTTGTGGGATTAAGATTAACTGATTGGATTGTTAAACATGGCATTCATTTGAATACATCCTCAAATTATTACCCTTAGGGTAATGGCTTAGCTGAAAGCACAAATAAGAATCTCATTAGGATTATTAAAAGAAAAATGGAGGATAATCAAAGGACCTGGCACATTAATTTAAAGTATGCACTTTGGGCAGACAGAGTGACTCCTAAGAGGTCCATTGGTAATTCACCATACATGTTAGTTTATGGAAAAGATGCTAGATTACCTCTATCTATGGAGTTTCCAGCTCTAGACATTGTTCACCAGTTGGAGATGTTTGAGGAACAGGACCCAATTTCTGTGAGATATGCAGAGCTCATGGAGCTCGAAAAATCAAGAGACAAAGCAATGAAAGCTTTGGAGTATCATCAGCGCCAAACAAAGAGAACATTTGATAAGAAAGCTACAACCAAAATCTTTAAGGAAGGTGATATTGTTCTCAAATGGGATGTTCTAAAAACCAGGTCGGGCCATCACACAAATTTTGACAAAATGTGAATGGGTCCATTTATTATCAAAGATTGCAAAGAACACAATGCTTATCAACTAGCCACAACCGAAGGTGAGGTGCTTCCTATCCTAGTCAATGGGATACACCTCAAACCCTGTTTTCAAATCTGACGAGTTCCTCTATTGTACATATTTGGTTAGGTTTTATGCTTTCAATAAGTGCTTCTGCACTTGAGTTTAAATGTTTTTTTTATTCCCTAAGTGTTGTTCCAGCACAGTATATGGTTCTTTTTTAGTTTCTCATGTTTCGTAGGTTTCAAATGTCTCAATCTGCTCATGAATCTCAAGTGAGTTGCAGCCATGAACAAGGCTGACATTTTAAGTCAACCTCTGAGTGACTCCATGCCCAATGGACAAGTTTTGGCTACCGGTTTCCATGTTTAGAAAGCAAACATCCAGCTGAGGTTGCCAGAAATGTTGCCCAATTTTCACTTTCGGGCTCAATCAGGCAGGATAAATTATGTTTTAGATGTTCATAAGGGCCAAATGGGACATTTGCATCAAGGATTGGGTCATGCATCTGGTGCCATTTTATAAGGAGCTCATTTGAAAGGTATGCCTCATCAGTTTTGGCACAAAACTCATCAGAGAGGGAAGTCGGCAAGACCTTCCTGTTGTCTTGTCGACTAGCAATGCGTCCTATGTGGTTGAATAAACCAGTTGCCAAGACTTTTGGGTCACCAAGAGTCTTCATGTATCTCTCTACTTGAAAAGAGGTCATGCCGACAGTTGTTCATTGGGGTGCTCTCGGCATAAGGCTATGCCCTCGGAGAGAAGTCCTACCAACATGGGGAGTCTTGTCGAGAGATTAAAGTTTGCCGAAGTGGGCTTGGTCTCGGTATGAAGTCCCACCGATCAAGTGAAATCTTCTCGACTAATATGAGCCCTTGCCAAGAGATGATAGCTCTAGCGTAAGGTCTGGCTGACAGGAAGCGGTTTTAGAGAAGGAAACAAGCTCAGCAGGAGGTCTCACTGACCGAAGATGGTTTCCCCGACCCGAAAGAATGTGAGCTTGACACAAAGGGAGGTGGAGTTCACTATGATATCTTTGTGACTGAATGATGTCTCACCGAAGCAGAATGCCCTCGATGTAAGGTTTCAGTGAACAAAGGAGCCCTCAGTGAGATGTTGAACTTGACATGAGGTCTCGGCGACTAACGAAGGTCTCGGTGAAAAGAGATGTCAACGGGGAGATAGGAAGGACCTCATCGTAACGTCCCAGTGACCGAGTGGTGTCTCACTAAAGAGAGGGTACCTTCAGAATAAGGTTGTGCCTTCGGGGAGATGTCCTATTGACATGGGAAGGTCTCAGCAAAGTTTTAAAGTTCGCCGTGGTGTCTTGGCGACCCAGCGGAGTCTCCCCGAAGTGAAGCAAGCTCGCCGAAGGATTTTTCCTTCGGCATAAGGTCCTATCGATTGCTGGAGGTCTCGGCGAAATGAAGAGAACTCAGGGAAGTAAGGTGAGCTCACTTTGAGGTCCTGTCGAGAGAATAGTGTCTCACCGATAGGGAGGTGGCTACAGTGGGACTCATCCCCGAGAGGAAGAGCTCGATGAGAGGTCCTACCGAAAGGATAAGGTCTTGTCGATGGCTTCATGGATGTCGATATGACTTTTGAACTCGCTATGTGTGTCTTTTCGATCGTCATGTGTTATGCCGATAGCTACAGAGGGGCGTAATCACTTCAGTGAGACACTTCTGGTGTCTCACCAAGATGTGATTCTGATGAAGAGCTTTTGACCGCCCAAGGTAGCTTGTGTGGCATTTGTTCGACCAATCAGGGGAAGCTACAGGCGGACCATTGGAAGCTTGACCGGTGCCAAGAAGATCAATAGAGTGAAAGCAATGTGGATCGGCTCTGAGCTCAGAAGCATTCAAAGCAACTCGATAGGGAGATCCAAAGGTGGATACGAAGACCAGAAGTGAATGAGGTAGTTGCAAAATATCAAGGAGGCCTTTCCTGGATCAACTCTTCGCCGACATAGACAGCTGGGACTCACTTGAATGCAGCATTTATTTCATTTGAAAAGATCTAGGGGCAGATCTTTCTGAAGGCTGATATTTTGTAAGCCCTAAGGGGCCGACATCTTTTGTACATATGGCATTTTTTGCCTTTTTTGTAGTTAGTTCAGATGTGGTACTTTTCTGCTTCTGTAACTTGTAGAGTTCTTTGCAGAAGAGAGGCTATGTTTTATAGCTCATGACAGACATGTATATCAGTGTTCACCATTGAAATCAATGAGTATAAGTACTTTACCTTTTCAATCTCTCTATTAAATCATGTGCATTCATATAATTGATGAAACTACTTGTGAAACTGTATGATTCCTTGTAGTTATGTCTTATCTTAGCACCTTTCTGTAGAGCAATATGTATTTTTGCAGGTTGTGAGATGTGTTCAAAATGCAGTATTCTCTAGTTGTGGAGTTATTCTTTCATTCAAGGAGTGTAGCCATATGAATCTTTTCATGAAATGTTTATGCATAAAACATATGTGATTGAGTTGTGTATGACAAAGCTTTTGTCATTGATTGAAACTGTGTGTTTAAATTGTGTTATATGCCTTCTTATTAAACTTGGTGCATCACCATAGAGTTAGTGTTTTTCATTAGTTTTAATGTATTCTCCTTCTACCCTTTTCCTTACAAGTTTAGTAGTCAGGTGACACCAAAGGAAGTCGGCCTATTCCAGAGGTTGACCTCTGTCTACAAGTGACCCACAGCTATAAAGGCCTTCCCATGTTACACTGGATTGTTAAGTTTATATTCTGCAGGGTGCAAATCTAGGTTGATAACAGGTACCACCAAATAGGTATTTGTCAGATCTGTCTTCCTCGAGCGAGGGAAATTCAGGAAGAAAAGAGGAAAGTGAGACATGTAGTATGTCTAAAAGAGGGAGATCAACTAGAGGTCAAAATATTAGAAGAAAGTTTTGTAAATGCATGGAATTTTTTCTTGTTGAAGGGGGGTCATGTTCTTATGATGATGAGAGCATAGGCGACATCGAGGTGCCCTTGAGGTACAAACATCTACAGAAAAAATGGGTACCCAAGGAACTTCCTCCAATAAACACTGATTTTTGTGTCAACGAGAGGATATATCACATAACACCATCGTCATTACATGGTTTGGGCCTATTTTGCATGGACGGCATAAAGGTCTGTTACGACAAAGTTATTGAATTGATGGAGTATGTCAGACCCTGTTACAGTTACAAAGATTGGATGCAATTGGTTCGATATACACGAAGTATACGTAGGTATACACTGTCAGCAAATTATATATAGCTAAAAGATAAGGATCAAAATAAAGGAGTGGCTATGTACATTGACGGAAGGCTAAAATCATCAGGGAATATTGCAGGGTTTATAAATAGTACATGACATGGGTCAACAAATAAGCAACCCAATTGCATATTTGAGGCGCACAAGGGAAACTATGTATTAGTATGTGCGATAAAATCAATAACTACAGGGGAAGAGTTGCTAATCGATTACAATTTGAATCGCTTAGTTACAAACACAGTTACTATGGGGGTGGTACATACTATGTACCATTTTAGCCAACCTCCAATTAATGACTCCAATATACCATTTTATTCTTATGTTTTTTTTCGTAAGTCTATTGGTTTCATTTCAGTAATGTTTTTTATATTTAATTTTTGTCACAGTGGGACATTGATCGTATGGAGAAGGCTCCGGCCCAGAGCACAGATCGCAATGTATCTTCAGGCACTTCTACCTGACAATTTACCTCATTGTAATTGTACAAATTAGATACGAGCAAAATGTTGTATTATTATGTTGTTTTCATAAGTTTATTGGATTAATTTCGATAATGTTTTTAATATTCTTGTTGCAGTCGATTGATCGATGAAAGGCACCAGCAGTAGATGAGAGCATCCATAGGGAGGTGCAGTCAATATTATGTGATGATGACATTGCTTATTCAACAAACCCTCTCGATATGATAAGGAAGACCCAAAAAAAATGCAATGAAGAAATCCTTAAGTTGTTATTCATAGTGCCTCAAACAGATGAGATAAGAGAGGGTTAAAATATTGACTGGGAGATCACAAAACTTGCAAGTAAGTTGTCATGAGGTCTTTAATTATAACATAAGTTCATTCATGGTTTTATATTTTTTACTCTTTTATGTCATGAACTAAAATATGTGTTGTTTTTATAGGATTTTTTTGTCCTCATGATGCTCCTGGCCATGATCAGGGTACTGCAAGTGCTACCCAAGGAGTAGGGGTTGGTACAAGTGTCCATCCTGATCTTCCTGCGCATACATCACATCATCTGACCCCATCATTCGTGCCTATATTGTTTTCTGAAATGTCGGCAACATATACCCTGCAAACATCCATTAGTGCACCCTCTGGCAACAAACACATGCCAGAACATGCATGAGGACATGTACTTGGGGATGCAGAGGCCACTAGTACTGGTGATATTTTAGCAGCATTTCTTGAATCTTCCCGTATTACTAGTATGGGAACATTGTCAGTCACATTTGTGGTGGCCGAGGATTTTGTTCCCATAAAGATAGAGAAGGTCCCAGGTACTTTAAAATGTTTTAATTATTATTATATATAATCCAATTAAAATTTACTTATTGATCACTCTTTTTAGACTATTGATCCCATGATCATTTTACAGGAAATGATGTTTTTTATAAACATCTAAGTGATATTATATTGAGCTCTTCGGCCCACCATACATATTACAGCTGGAATGCCCAAAATAAAGATTTAAAAGATGAGCTCATTAACCGTTTAGTTGTGCTCTTCGGTGATAAAACATTCAACCGAACCAAGGTCCTTAAGAAGTCAAGCTACCTATCTAAAGTATGTGAGGGACCAATATAGGTCACATTTAGAGAAGAACAAAAAGTATGAGCATCCCCCATGATTCGAGAGGGAGTGGAAGGACCTGGTGTCAGATGGAAAGGAGAAGGCTGAAAAGAAAAAAGGAAAGACACCACCGGGCCAAGGAAGGTATGTGATACTATCAACAATGTAATTATATACTGATTACTCTTTATTTTTACATAATCTAATGCATTTCAAAATTTTCATAGGCTGCCCGACACATCGAAGGCAACAAAGGCAAGACTAGAAAAACACGGGCAACACAAACTTGGCTCTGGTGGTTATATGAAATTAGTCGCACGAATTGTAAGTATCAATAAATGAAATATTGTATCCAAATAATAAATTGAAAACAATTTTGGTTTTATCACACCATAGAAACAAAATTCATGATCTTATGCAAAAATGCAGGGCTCTAAATTCAACAGAGTTCCCACAAAAGATGACCTGAAGATTGCCTTCCAGCAAGGCTATGGAGTCGTGGCTGAATGCCTAAGAGTATTGACTGGGCAAACACAATCTTCCACTGCATCCGACACGCAGGTAAATAAACTCAATAAATTTTATTTAAAATTGAATACTTGTGCAATCTATTCATTATTAATTTCAACCATAAAGTAATTGCATGCCTATTTATTTTAAACATTCAAGCAATGACAATACTACACATGACATTGGAATGCATCTTGGTGAGAGTGGAGCACAACCTACAGATGAAGGTCATGGTGTGCATCCCGGTACTTTAGAGCATGTAGAGCGTGATCAATATGTTGAGCATGATCAAGCTAGAGAAGATCAAGAACATGATGTGGCCCCATCTGGTAAAGAGGACCACTCTAAAGTTCTTCTAAACATATTTAATTGCAATTGTTGTATTAATTAATGTAACCTTTCGTGTTTCAACTTTAGAGCATGTAGAGCATGATAAATGTGTTGAGCATGATCAGGCTAGAGAAGATCAGGAACATGATGTGGCCCCATCAGGTAAAGAGGACCACTTTCATGTTCTTTTAAACATATTTAATTTCAATTTGTGTATTAATTAATGTAACCTTTCATGTTTCAACTGCAGATCAAGATTTAGAGGGTGTTCAGCATGTTGAGTATGAGGCTATAATAGAAGTTCAGGAATATGATGTCGACCCATCAGGTAAAGAGAACCACTCTAATGTTCTTTTAATTAATGAAATACTTGTAACAATAATAATAAAACATATCAGTTTAACATTTATTTATTATTGTAGCAGACCCCCCTTGCAGCGGCATACACGTCATGAGCAGACGACTAGGCGTACATTAAGATCACGAGCAGAGGGTAGAACAACTAAAGGGGGGACAAATGATTTAGAAAATGATACTCCACTTCAGATTTTTTAGCTTTAAAAAAGTGATTGTAATCATATCATGACAACCATATTTTTGATAATATGTAAAAACTGAAAGAATGAATATTATATGTTAATGAATGAATTTGAATATGTTAATTAATGAATGTTATATGTTAATGAATGAATGCTATATGTTATTAATGGATGAATGAATGTTATATGTTATTAATGGATGAATGAATAAATGTTATATGTTATTAATGGATGAATGAATGATTAATGTTATATGATTAGGTATGGGGAATTGACAGTGATGTGAGGGGGGGAGGGGCTGTTGTACCCAAAACCAAAATTTTTGCTTCACTAAGGCATTTTGCTTAATTGAGTCTTAATCTTGTTAAAGTGTTGTCAAATGGTCATTTTTGGGGTTTTTAAATATGGAGTTGGTGTCAGTGTCATGTCAGTCTATTACTGAAGAAATTTAAGAAAAGTGAAAATCTGAACGGAAATCACCAAAATTTTCTCTTTGGAGAGGGGAGCACATTTTCAAATAGGCGCCCTATCTTTTAGGGGTCCAGATCCTATTTTTAGGGTTTATCACCTCCAGCAGACATTCATCTGGCATCGCGTCAGCTTCGCAGTGAGCTATCAAGCCTATCAAATGGACCTATTTCGAGCAAGTTGTGGTGGATACAGCACAAAACAAGAGGAAAATGAGAATTGGCTAACACTGGTAAAAAGCGCAGCTTTTGAGAATGGCGCCCTTCTTTTTGAGGTGCCAAATGAAGGTTTTTGGCTAAATGTCATCCAAGAGTTTGTCTCATGTTTGTTTGAGCTTCGCGACGCATCCGTCAGTGGTTGAATCTGAGTTGCTGAAGTGCTTGAACCTGAGGTCGAACGTAGGGTCAAATCTTAGTCAGAATGTCAGAAGAAAAAGCAAAAGAGCACATTTTGGGAAAGGCGCTTGAGCTTTTCAGGTCTTTAATGCTTTCTTTCTGATGATATCAATTATTCAATGTGTCTGTGTTACGTTCAGCTTTCCGTTGCCCGTCTCTGTCAGTTCAGAGGATGACTCAGCAACTTGCAGTCGAAGTTTTTGTGATATTCTAGCCAGTTCCAAAAATGGCTAAGTCTGGAATGAAAAGAGTAGTTTCTCAAAAGGGCGCCCTTTTTTTTCACCCTTCAGATGATGTTTTCTGGAGAAATGTGCCTTTGCAGCTGTTATGCAGAATGAGGTCAGCTCTGCAGTGAACCTGAGATCCAGTCCTGAAAATTGCTAAAACAGAAGTTATGAAGGATTTTGTTTTTCCCTTTGTACGAAATGCAGAAGTCAAAATTTGACTAAGTCTGAGGAAAAGCGCAGCTTTTGAAAAGGGTGCTTGGATTTTTGAGCCTTCAGATGTCAGTTTTATGGATTCTAGTCTCAAGATACCTTTTAATCAGTTTTTACTTAGCTCTGCAATGCACCTGTCAGCCAGCCAATCGGAGAAGTCAGTCAACCAGTGTCAGAGGATGAACAGAGGTCCCAGTAGAGGTTTTAGCCTAAATTTTCATGAAATTTGGCTAAGTCTAGAATTCGTTTGAGAGTTCAAAGTTGGATTTTCGAAAGTGAGTTGAATGGATGCCTTAACTGGAGTTCTGACTGCAGTTAGACTAAACGATTTATGGGTTGTCATCTTCAGTTCATATATTGGCATGTGGAGTAATATTTCAGTTTGCATGTCGAGTTAACTAGTTTGCATGTTCAGTTAACTATCTTGCATGTTGAGTTAACTTGATTGCATGTCCACTTAAATGAAGATTATCAGTGAATGTCAACTAGAGTTCACATGCATGGCAAATTTGGTTGCAATTGTGAAGTTTTAGTGAAGATGGCGCTTCATTGAGTGTCAACTGAAGTTCAAGAAGGGACGTCATATTTTGATGAAGCATTAATTTGTGAAGTAAGGCGCATTTAAGTGTTAACTTCAGTTATGAAAAGGGTCGCCATATTTAGTGTTTAAAATAATGAAGCATGAATTAGTGAAGCTACGCATTTTTCAAAGAGTGGAGACTTTAGTTCCAAAAGGGTTGTTATATTTAGATTAAAGCATGTGAAGTTGGCGCATTCTTGAAGGCCAACTGAAGTCATGAAAGGGTCCCTATTTTTAGAATATTTATTGTATGAAATATGGCAAATTCTTTATGGCCAACTTTAGTTATCAAGAGGGGACGCTCAAGTTCAAATTTGTGAATTTAAAGCAAGTGTGAAGGATGGCGAACTTAATATGAAGTGCTAACTGAAGTCAAAGTCATATGAAGTTGTTAACTGAAGACTTGTAAGGAAAACCCTAATGCATGGTGCTTTAATTAGCATTTCTGAGTTTCAGTTAACTAAATTCAGGTCCAATTAGAAGCCAAGCGTACTTTTCATGGTTTCCTTACCTAGTGCAAATTTTCAAAGATGAAAATCTATATATTTCAGCCATGGCGTCCATTCTTTCATCATCTTTTGCTCTGAAGTTCATATTCTTCTTGAGCGACTAGCAAGCTACAGGTGATACAGGTGTTTGAATTCAGCGTTCTTTGAAGCAACGAGTTCAGATTGTTCAGAGGAAGGCGATTCTAGACTTTATTTTCTCTTTGCATGCAGGTTTCATCAAGTTCCAGAGAAGAAGTTGGCAGATTTTTCAGAAGCAGACAAGTGAAACTTTCTATCTTCTGTCTTATTTCTTCTATTTCTCACCTTAGGTACTTTCTTCGCATGTCAAAGAAATTCAACACATATTCAAAATCTGATCATCTGGGTTCTCATATTTCAGCATTTGCAGCAAGACCCACGTCTTAGATTTTTTTGAGAAAATCGCCCCATAGTCTTCATTATGAAGCTTTGTGCTTTTTTTCGAGAATCTCTTTGCATGTGGGCTTAAAACACATTTTTTCGAGAATTCAGCTATCTGGGTTTGTTCAGAATTCAGTTGTGCACAAAACCCATGTTCTAGAAAAACTTCAAAAATTTCTTTCGTCAGAGGCTATTTTTAGCCTTGTCTAGAGGTTTTCAGAAAAAATTTCAAGTATATTCAACTTTACAGTCAAAAGTCACCATTTTCAAAATGCAGTTCAATCTCATTGATTACAAGGCCAAATCGGCTCTTACACATAAATTCATCAAAACATCAGATACGGACCTGAATCATGTTTATCCAGTGGTGAATCTGAGCAGTTTGGAGAATGTTAGCAGCAATTCGTTGAGGAATCTTGAGCATTCTGGGTTGCTGGCAGCGACATCTATTCCTCTAACTATTTTTGATCTTGAGTTTGTACTTGCTTGCATTAAGCATTATGACTCGTCTTCATGACAAATCAGATCAGTTGACAGGAGAGTTGTTTGCAGTCTCAAACCGAAGGACAGAGAAATTTTTTTTACTATTCCTCCTCATTCAGATAACTTTACTATGGTTCTGGAGGCTTGTGAGAAGATATGGGATGTTGATCATCAACGTTCACAAAGGAAGGTAGCTCAGAAATGGCTGACAGTTCAGAAAACTAACATGCCTAAGAAGGTTGGTTGTGGCGAATTCAAAGAGGAAGTTGATGTTTTGATAACTTTACTCAACCGAGTTACTGGTCAATCAGACGCTAGCACTTTCCGTTCTTGGATGTTTTACCTGATTACCAGAATTCTTGATGACACAGAGCATTTTGACTGGGCTATGTTGATTATTGATTGCTTACATCAGCAAATTACTAACTTTCTCAAGTATCATGAGTTTCATATGATATCCTACTTGGTTTACTTGGTTGCATTTCAAGGTAGCTACAGGCATCTAAAAACTAATGGCACTCTCGGTGTTCAACGTGTTCACGAATATTATCCTCAGTTGGAGTTTTCTCAATCCGAACAAGACTTCCGAGCAGTGAATGATCACTTTTCTATGAGAACCATTAGAGATCTTGATGATGAAATGCACATTCGTATTTCTACCAAGGCCAAATCAGCAATGGAGACTTGGGCAGATTGGTTTATCCAATTCCCTACTTTCACATACATCCGGGTTTATGGATATGTTGGAGAGCCCCTGATGTTATCGAGGTACCCTTCAGATAATCTTATCTTCATGGAGTTCCTCAGACAGATGCAGCATGTTCATTTCTTTCTTCGTAGTCGTCATAAGACTGCAGCTAATTTTCCATTCACATTGGGAATTTTCACATGCAATGCGGCAACAGATGCTAGGTTTATGTCTACTGAGATAGAAAGGTTCAAACTCAAGTCTTATACTGAGAGGCATTCCTATGATCCTCTTGGTCATTATGCAGATCGGTTAGAGTGAGGGATTGCACATACACCAGCACTGGAAGATTTTTGGGCTAATTGTGAAGATGAATTTGAAGTCCGCCATCGTCACTATTGTAGACTCACTATTGGTCAGCTCTCTGATTATCTATCAGAAGATGTTGATGGTCTATCGGATGATGATGGAGAAGTTCTTCTCAATTCATATGTCAAGGATCAAGTTGCTCGGCAGCCACTTCGCTCACCGGATTGGTATGCTAAGGAGAATATTTCTATCGAAGAGGTTTCCAGATCAGTTATCAAGACTAGTAGGTTGTTCAGGGAGAGCAAACGGACACGAAAGTCAGTTCCTGTAGCAGAGCCACCAAAGGATCTCTCTTCGTTGCCTTCTACTTCTAGGGCGAGACCCAGAGTCAAAGCCATTATAATGCGTCCTAAAGGGGTTAGACTTAGTGGAAACACGGGGAAAAGAGCTATTGGTAAGAGGAAATAGAAACAGATTGAGAATATTCCTGAGGTTCCAGTAGAGATAGTTATTCAGGCTGAACCTCATGTTGAACCTCCTAGTCCACCTCACATGCAACCTATTGACATAGATTCAGAGCCTAAGATACCAATTCAAGCAGGATCGGAGACAACTGAACCACCACAGGTTGATACATTAGGAACAGTCTCTCCTAGAATTGAAAATATTGTTCAATCTTGTTGGCTCGAAAAGTCTTTGGGAAGACAGAGGCGTGAACCTTCGTACAACCTTGATTTATCTGAGTTCGGTGAACCCTATCAGAGAAGATCGAACAAGAAGATCAAGAAATAGGTGCATATCGAGAAGACTCCAGAATCAGAGATTGTTATTGAAGTTGTCGTTCCTCCAGAGGGTAAAAGCTTAGATGAAGTCGAAGTTGGTGACTTTACATTTACTAAGGCTAATCTTGGCAGGACCACTAGAGAGATAGATGTGACTCTTCTTAAGATCGTCACTAATAATCTCAAAGAGCGAATCACAAAGGATGGAGAAGATAAGGCCTTGCTCAAGGCTGAAAATAGTCAACTTTGCCAGTATATTTCTGATCTTGTTCATGGAAATCCGAATAGAGCATCTATTCTTCCTCAGAGTACACCTACAGAAAAATGAAAACTGGATCAGTTAGTCAGTCATGGCAGACTCTTGGACAACTGGATTGATAGTTTAGTTGCTGTTGGTCGGCATCTTCTTGCAGATTTGTATTAGTTAAGGAGTGATGCACATAAACTCCGTCAGGGTGTTCAGTCACTTGAGATTGTAGTTGCAGAGAATTTGGCAAAAGATCGTGTTCTAGTATCTCAGTTGTCAGTTGCATAAGATGCCTTGGAGATTGATGAGGATCAGGAGAAAGTCTTTACTTGGAGAGAGCAACACCTTCTCAGAATGGAAATATGTGAGAAGGTCTCTACTAAGTTGTTTTCACTCAAGGATGATGTGGTTGGAGTACTTGCACTTGTCAGCGGTTTCGTTGTTCAGATTTCGTGTCATTATCTTCTGGAAGATGGCACGTATGTTGAGTTGGACAAAGTTCAAGCAGAGTTCGAGAAGCTGATTCGTGACAGCCTTGAAGGTGAATCTATGGCGCCCAAATTAGAAAATATTTCAGTGATTGCAGCCAGTTTCAGAAGGGCGACTGAAGAATGTAAAGATGGTATGCACACAATTACGGAAAGTGGCAGGGAACTGAAGAAATAGACTGTTGTTTTGAGCAGTGTTAAAGTGCCAGATGACAGAGAGATCGATGAGTTCTTGGTCGAAGTGTTAGACTGAGTTGACATGGAGTGATCTGCCAGTTGGAACCTGCAGTTAATTTCAAGGGTTGAGTCCTGAACAGCAGTTAACTCGACTTTCAGTCTTGAGTTTACTTGCTGACTTAACACATGCTTATCTCATTCTTGGAATTATCAACACAAGAGTTAGGGTTAGGGTTTCCAGTTAACTGAAGGTAATGTCCAGTTAACTTTGCTTTAAATAAGGACGTGCATGCTTGCACATGGTCCATTTTAGGTTATTTGTACATATTAATTGATGGTAGCTTTCCAGTTAACTGTATAGTTTACTTCATTAGGGTTTAATAATAAATATTGCATGCATTTGCAAGACTGTAGTTAACACAAGGTGATTTTAGGGTTCCCTACACCTTGATGTATATAAATAAGAGCTTTTGCTCATTTGTAATTAACTTTTGCTTGAGAGAGAAATATATGCTGCGCCTACCTTTCCCTCAATATTGCTCTTTTGGTATTTGTTCATGCGTCTTTGCTATTACAGTTAATTGTTATGCCACATAGGGTTTCATGCAATTGTGATAGTGGATTCTTTCCATAGTTTAGATAAATCTGTCTTGTGAATCTTTTGTCATTATTGATCAAGCGTTATGCCACATAGGGTTTTGTGAGATTGTGATGATAAATTTGTTTTGTGAAGTCTTTACTATTATGATCAAGTGTTATGCCACATAGGGTTTGATAAGATTATCATGGTAAATTCTTAAATCTATTTTGTGCCAATAAACCTGTTCAGATTGAGATAATAGTTGCGCCACCTTGCCTTCAAGTAGAGAATCTAAACACGTTTATCGTCTGATAGTCATAACCTTGCTCCGTTCTCTCATGCTCTTTTTTCTTGAGGGAACTGGATAGAATTTAAGTTATTAAATTTAGTTGTAGTTAGTGAATTTGCAAAACCAGAGAAAATTCTCAGCTGCAACGTATATAGTTTTCAAGAAAGCCTTGTACCTCTATTGCTAAAACAAAAAGACAGGAATTAGTTTAGTTTATTTCCCTTTGCAGGTATTTTTGTAAAGCACATCGAGGGAGCTTCCCCTCCTAATTTGAAGAGCACTCATTGTGTAGTGTACATAGGTTGTTTGTAGCAACTCTTACTCCAGAGGTGTTAGTTGTTACGCCAACAATTTTTCTGGCGCCCACCGTGGGGCATGAGGCCTTGAAAACTTCATGTCACGGATATGACTATCTAGCGTCCTACTGCTCCAGTTCAACAACCAGCACTAAGTCTACCTGTTATTCAGCCAAATTTGGTATTCATTGAAGCAGAACAGTCAGATATCATTAGTAGCTTGTGCACGTTCATCTTTGAAAATCATACATCTACCACTCAGTGGAGAAACGCGGCTACAACTCTAGATAAAGAAGAAGAAAAAGTAGATCTTGCAGCAGGTAGACCAGTTTTGCCACCTCCTGCGTGGAATTAAGCATCCTGGCGTACCGAGTTTACATTAGAAGAAGAAGAAGGAATCCTCCTATCCAGCCAGATCCTGTTTTTTGAAGAAGCTCCTGATCAGTTTACTGAATCAGAAATTTTTGAAGAAGAATCTCCCACTCCAATTGCAGAGATGGGTGATCGTGTTATTAACAACAATGGTGATGATCACAACGGTCGTAATGGAATAAATGCAAGATGTCCAGTCCCCTTGCCTTGGGGCGACAATATTGGACCGTTGGCTCTACCAGGACATCATGAATTGCCCAAGGGATCACGCAAGTTTTTCTCGAGATTTCATGGCGATGGTTCTAAACATCCAGATGAACATTTATCAGCATTCACGGCGGCTTGCTCCGTTTTGCATGTTGGACATGAAGACATCGCCGTTCGTCTTTTCGTGGAGACTCTTGAAAACAACGCAGCAAATTGGTTCAATAATCTTGAACCAGGAATTATCACTAGTTGGGCTGTCATGAGCAAGAAGTTTTTGGCAAGATTCAAGCCTGCCGAAGACAATCATAGATTATTTGCACAACTCTCAAATTCAAAGATGGAGAAGCATGAACCGATGAGAGAATTCGTGGCAAGGTTTAATCGCCTTGTTACACATCTTTCTCACACTTTGAATCCATCTGATGAGATTTTGATGAGTTCTTTCATCAACGCATTGCCATCAGAAATTGCCTTTTTCCTGAAGATAAGCGAAGAAGATGATCTACAACACCTTCAGGAGGAAGAAATCAAGCTTGAAGATACCATGATTACAACCGGCAAGATGAAAGATGATTTGATCAGGCCGCTCGTACAAGCATCGGCTGATCCTTTGCTACAGAAGGTAGCAAATGAGGTGACGATACTAAAGCGGCAGTCACCACCGCAAGGGCAACCAGCCTTGCCCTCACCACCTTTTCAATCACAACCAGCGTACCAGCCGAGAAGGAATAATTTTTAGCCGTACAATAATTTCATGTCAAAGTTTTCGCAAGGAGAACTGAGACAAAATAATGAAGCTAAAAAGGCTAAAGTCTTTTGCACATTCCATGATTCAGCAGAGCATACCGGGGCTACTTGTCCAAAAAATCAAAGAATGAATCAGCTCATGGGATTTGTTGATTTTGCTCCTAGTTCAGACTTCATACCTTCCAATTCAAACGTCGTCTCTTCACAGCCAGACGAGTTTGATGGCGACTCTGCAATGGGATATTTTGATCGAGAACCCGTTAATGAAGAAGAAGAAGAATCCCGTCATTTTTCTCTTATAGTGAATCATGAGAATATCACCTCACCTGTGTTCACACGTGCTCAACATTTCAAAGCACAGAAGGAGGAAGAAGAAAAGCGAAATTTGAATACAAAAGAAAAGGAAATAGCTTCTACTTCTAATCAGAAACCTTCACAAGAAAATATCTTGCCAGCAGCTTTAGATACGTCTTCAGCAAGCTTTGACATTGTTTCTTCCATGCTGAAGACAAAGGTACAGATATCTCAGTTGGAGTATTTACAAGATCATCCAGAGCAGTTGGATAGGATCTTGAACGTTCTTAAGAAGAAGAATGTCGTTCAGTTGACATTGTTACAATCCTTAGTTCCTGCAGAAGAAAAGCCTAGGCCATTCTATATATCTTTATATATAGGAGGTTTCAAGCTGAGCAATTGCATAATTGACAGTGGAGCTTCGGACAACGTTATGCCCTTACAGATTATGAATGCCTTGGGACTTTCGTGCACCCCGACTCAGGAAAAGTGTTATTCACTTGAGTCCAAACCGGTGTCGTTAGTCGGTCAACTCAAAGATGCGCAAGTGAGGCTAGCGTCGTGTCCAGAGAAAAAGATCATGATGACTATCTTAGTGGCTGATATTCCTACCAGTTACGGGATGTTACTTAGTAGAAGTTTTTGCAAGGATCTTGGAGGAGAAATACAGATGGATTGGTCGTTCGCGACAATCCCATTGAAGAAAGGTACTTTCAAGTTAGAGTCGGAAACCAAATCAAAGTTTACAGTGGTGAAGTCCCAGGACCCACATGCTCAAGTGTTATATCAAGACACGGGTCCAGGCACATATGCTATGGTGTCTGAAGTGATGGATGATTGTCAAAATTTTGCACTTTCCACTGAATTATCAGATGAAGAATCAAAGATGTGGATGATGCAGTTTGATGGCAGTTGTTCGACTTCAGGTTCTGGAGCGGGAGTAGTGATTATCTCTCTCGAAGGTCGTTTATATCCTTTTGCATATAGGTTGCAATTCGATTGCACTAATAATACTGCAGAATATGAGGTGCTCTTGTTAGGTCTCAAAAATGCAAAGGATATGGGGATCAAGCTGCTTCAAGTTGAAGGAGATGCAGAGCTGATTGTAAAGCAGGTCAGAGAGCAATTTCATGTTAGAAAGAATCATCTCCAAAACTACAGGCAGAGGGTATGGAATGCAATCGATTGGTTCGATGCATTTAATATCAAATATATTTCAAGAATGAACAATAGCAAAGCTGATGCGCTTGCAGTTTTAGCCGCTCTTTTTATGCCTAACTCTGACTTTCGTCAGAATTCATTTGCTATTGAGCTAATCTATAGACCAGTTGTTCCTGATAATTCAGACAACTGGCAAGTCTTCAGTGATGATGAAGATATCAAGGAATTTCTCGTCATGGGAGACAACTACAAAGAATTGTTCTTTGAAGGGAGTTCAACTCCTCACAGAGAGTCAATTACTGAAGAATCCGAGGTTATAGAATTTGGAATCATACAGTTGAAAGGAAATCAAATTCCTAAAGGTTTTGTATCCTTAGAGGATATTTTTGACAGGCATGATCGTTACATCCAAGATCAAAAAAGGTAAGGGGTAAATATTTCATCAGAATATAGTCAAGTCAACATAGGTACTGAAGACAAGCCTCGGCTTGTGAATTTGGGAAAATTTTGTACTCCTGAGGAAACTAAGAGGTTTATCGCCTTATTCAAGCAGTACAAGGATGTTTTTGCCTGGTCATATGAAGATTTAAAGGTCTTCACACCCATTGAATTGTCTCACACAATTCCACTAAAGTCTAAAGTGAAGCCTTTCGGGCAGAAACAAAGACATTACAATCCGCGCATTCAAGATACTATCTATGCGGAAATTCAAAAGATGGTGGACTCTAGAATAATTTTTCCTATTCATCACTCCACCTGGGTGTCAAATATCGTTCATGTGCGCAAAAAGAATGGAGAAATCCAAATTTGCGTTGATTTCAGGAACTTGAATCAATCGTCCTTAAAGGACAACTATCCCTTACCGATCATGGAGCATACATTGCAGACAGTTACTGGATCAGAAATGCTATCACTTCTTGATGGTTTTTCTGGTTATAATCAGATTGCAGTGGCTGAGGAGGATCAGATCAAGACAGCTTTCACCACACCATGGGGAACGTTTGCTTATGAAAGGATGCCTTTCGGCCTTATCAACGCCGGTGCTACTTTTCAGAGAGCCATGGATTTAGCGTTTGGGGATCTTAGGAATAAGATTATAGTTGTCTATCTTGATGACTTAACCATTTTTTTCAGATAAACGGAGTGATCACTTTTCACACCTTGTGAAAGTGTTTGAGACATGTAGGTATCATAAAATATCTTTGAATCCGAAGAAGACAATCTTTGCGGTGACGGAGGGAAAATTACTTGGTCATATCATTTCCAAAGAAGGTACCAGAATAGATCCGAATCAGGTCGATTCAATCAGAAACCTATCTCTCCCTACAAGTAAAACACAGGTGCATTCTTTTTTCGATAAAGTTAACTTTATCCGAAGATTCGTACCTGATTTCTCAGAGCTGACAAAGGAGATTTCAACAATGATGAAGAAGATGTCTACTTTTGTGTGGACGAATGAAGGCAAACAAGCCTTTATCAAAATCAAAGAAGCTACTGCTAATGCACCAGTGTTAATTCAGCCTAACTTTCAGAAGGATTTAATTCTTTATTGTTACGCGTCGGAACATTCATTGTCTGCCATTTTGACACAGAAGCTCAGCGAGGAGGGTGAATCTCCTATTGCTTTTATGAGTGCTAATTTCAAAGATGCTGAGATGCGTTATTCTCAGATCGAGAAGAATGCTTATGCTATTGTCAGAGTTGTCAAGAATTTCAGATTTTACCTTTTGAATTCACATACTACGGTGTATGTCACTGATCCAGCAATTAAAAGTGTGCTTACTCAGTAGGAGATGGGCACGAAAAGAGGGAATTGGATCGCGAGGGTTCAAGAATATGATCTGGAGATTAAGCCGACTAAGCTTGTTCGCGAGCAAGGTCTTTGTAGATTATTGGCGGAAGATGGAGATTGCAAGTTCAAGAGCAATGGTAGAATTGATTTAGAAAAAGAAATTGAAGAGGACCTTCCTTTGGTCCTACTTGTTAATTCTGTGGAAGAATGGTATACACCTTTATGGTATTATTCAACGTATGGAGAATGTCCACGTCACATGGACAAACAACATAAAAGAACATTGAAATTGAAAGCACATAATTTTGTGCTAGTTAACAACGTTTTGTACAAGCATGGCCTTGACAGAACTTTCCTATTATGTGTCGGAAAGGATCAGCAGCAAAGGTTGTTAGAAGCTTTTCATAATCAGGCATGCGGAGGACACTTTTCATCAAGGGTCACTGCATTCAAGATTCTATGAGCATAGTTTTATTGCCCAACTATGTTTCGTGATGCATATGATTGGGTGTATAAATGTTAGTTATGTCAGCAGTTTGCTAGTAAAGTGAAATTGGCATCTTTTCCACTCAGGCCAGTTGTCATTGACACTCCATTTCAGCAATGGGGTATTTATTTTGTAGGACCTATCAATCCAATTTCCAGTAAGGGGCATGTGTTTGTTCTTATAGCGACAGATTATTTTACAAAATGGGTTGAGGCAATTCCTACTAAACGAGCTACATTCGAAGTGGTTTGCAGCTTTCTAAAGGAGAACATCATTTCTCGCTTTGGAGTTCCTCGAAAAATTGTGACTGATAATGCTACTTGTTTCTCGTCAGAGGAGATTTTGAGTTTTTGTTTTGATCATGGCATCATGTTGTCGCATTCGTCAGATTATTACCCTTAGGGTAATGGACAGGCCGAATCTTCCAATAAGAACATTGTCACAATTATACGCAAGTTGGTTGAGTCAAATCAGCGAACTTGGCATACTAAGTTGTATGACGCCCTTTGGGCTGATCGTATAACTCCTAAAAGAGCTATCGGCACCTCGCCTTTTATACTTTTGTATGGTACAGAAGCTATTCTTCCCATTACCTTGGAGTTGTCTGCTTTACAGCTGGCATCTACAGTGGAAGATGAAGAATTTCATGATCCTATTCAGAAGAGGATTTTGCTCCTGATGAAACTTCAAGAGGAAAGGATGGAGGTTGTTGATAAAATCACTCAGCACCAAGAAAGAGTGAAGAAAATTTTTGATAAGAGAGCTCGTCACAGAGACTTTCAAGTTGGAGATTTAGTCCTTTTGTGGGACAAAAGGCATGAGCCAAAAGGAATGCATGGAAAATTTGATTCCTTATGGTTAGGGCCCTTCCAGATTCATGAATCTACAGGAGAACACTTATATTCTCTCACATTAGGATGGAAGGCTTTTCCTGCTTCCTTATAGTGGGCAGTATCTTAAGCACTTCAACCCTCCGGGGGAGGAGTAATATTGTAAATATTTTGTAAGTATTTTTATGCTTTATCGTTATGTTGTTTTGTTTTTCCCCGTTTTGTGATGTTTTGTTGTGTATTAGGTGATTTAAGTAGTCTTGTTTTAGGTGATTTTTAGGTTAAGTTTTTAGGAAATTTAATGTTATAGGTGATTAGGGAAGTCCTGACTCCATATACCCAACTTATAAAGTCACTGGTCTATGAAACACTGAGATTCTAGGGATCTCCTATGCCGTAAGTATCCAACATGGTCACCAGACGAAGCCTAATGTTGTACCCAAAACCAAAATTTTTGATTCACTAAGGCATTTTGCTTAATTGAGTCTTAATCTTGTTAAAGTGTTGTCAAATGGTCATTTTTGGGGTTTTCAAATATGGAGTTGGTGTTAGTGTCATGTCAGTCTATTACTGAAGAGATTTAAGAAAAGTGAAAATCTAAACGGAAATCACCAAAATTTTCTATCTCTGGAGAGGGGAGCACATTTTCAAATAGGCGCCCTATCTTTTAGGGGTCTAGATCCTATTTTTAGGGTTTATCATCTCCAGCAGACATTCGTCTGACATCACGTTAGCTTCGTAGTGAGTTATCAAGCCTGTCAAACAGACCTGTTTCGAGCAAGTTGTGCTGGATACAGCGCAAAACAAGAGGAAAACGAGAATTGGCTAACACTGGTAAAAAGCGCAGCTTTTGAGAATGGCGCCCTTCTTTTTGAGGTGCCAAATGAAGGTTTTTGGCTAAATGTCATCCAAGATGTTTGTCTCACGTTTGTTCGAGATTCACGACGCATCCGTCAGTGGGTGAATCTGAGTTGCTGAAGTGCTTGAACCTGAGGTCAAACGTAGGGTCAAATCTTAGTTAGAATGTCAGAAGAAAAAGCAAGAGCACATTTTGGGAAAGGCGCTTGAGCTTTTCAGGTCTTTAATGCTTTCTTTCTGATGATATCAAATATTCAATGTGTCCGTGTTACGTTCAGCTTTCCCTTGCCTGTCTCCGTCAGTTCAGAGGATGACTCAGCAGCTTGCAGTCGGAGTTTTTGTGATATTCTAGCCAGTTCCAAAAATGGCTAAGCCTGGAATGAAAAGAGCAAGATCTCAAAAGGGCGCCCTTGTTTTTCACCCTTCAGATGATGTTTTCTGGAGAAATGTGCCTTTGCAGCTGTTATGCAGAATGAGGTCAGCTCTGCAGTGAACCTGAGATCCAGTCCTGAAAATTGCTAAAACAGAAGTTATGAAGGATTTTGTTTTTCCCTTCGTACAAAATGCAGAAGTCAAAATTTGACTAAGTCTGAGGAAAAGCGCAGCTTTTGAAAAGGGCGCTTGGATTTTTGAGCCTTTAGATGTCAGTTTTATGGATTCCAGTCTCAAGATACCTTTTAATCAGTTTTTACTTAGCTCTGCAATGCACCTGTCAGCCAGCCAATCAGAGAAGTCAGTCAACTAGTGTCAGAGGATGAACAGAGGTCTCGGCAGAGGTTTTAGCCTAAATTTTCATGAAATTTGGCTAAGTCTGGAATTCATTTGAGAGTTCAAAGTTGGATTTTCGAAAGTGAGTTGAATGGACGCCTTAAATGGGGTTCTGACTGCAGTTAGACTAAATGATTTATGGGTTGTCATCTTCAGTTCATATATTGGCATGTGGAGTAATCTTTCAGTTCGCATGTCGAGTTAACTAGTTTGCATGTTCAGTTAACTATCTTGCATGTTGAGTTAACTTGATTGCATGTCCACTTAACTGAAGATTATTAGTGAATGTCAACTGGAGTTCACATGCATGGCGAATTTGGTTGCAATTGTGAAGTTTTAGTGAAGATGGCACTTCATTGAGTGTCAACTGAAGTTCAAGAAGGGACACCATATTTTGATGAAGCATTAATTTGTGAAGTAAGGTGCATTTAAGTGTTAACTTCAGTTATGAAAAGGGTCGCCATATTTAGTGTTTAAAATAATGAAGCATGAATTAGTGAAGCTACGCATTTTTCAAAGAGTGGAGACTTTAGTTCCAAAAGGGTTGTTATATTTAGATTAAAGCATGTGAAGTTGGCGCATTCTTGAAGGCCAACTAAAGTCATGAAAGGGTCCCTATTTTTAGAATATTTATTGTATGAAATATGGCGAATTCTTTATGGCCAACTTTAGTTATCAAGAGGGGACGCTCAAGTTCAAATTTGTGAATTTAAAGCAAGTGTGAAGGATGGCGAACTTAATATGAAGTGCTAACTGAAGTCAAAGTCATATGAAGTTGTTAACTGAAGACTTGTAAGGCAAACCCTAATGCATGGTGCTTTAATTAGCATTTCTGAGTTTCAGTTAACTGAATTGAGGTCCAATTAGAAGCCAAGCGCACTTTTCATGGTTTCCCTACCTAGTGCGAATTTTCAAAGATGAAAATCTATATATTTCAGCCATGGCGTCCATTCTTTCATCATCTTTTGCTCTGAAGTTCATATTCTTCTTGAGCGACCAGCAAGCTAAAGGTGATACAGGTGTCTGAATTCAGCGTTCTTCGAAGCAACGAGTTTAGATTGTTCAGAGGAAGGCGATTCTAGACTTTATTTTCTCTTTGCATGCAGGTTTCATCAAGTTCCAGAGAAGAAGTTGGCAGATTTTTTAGAAGCAGACAAGCGAAACTTTCTATCTTCTATCTTATTTCTTCTATTTCTCACCTTAGATACTTTCTTTGCATGTCAAATAAATTCAACACATATTCAGAATCTGATCATCTGGGTTCTCATATTTCAGCATTTGCAGCAAGACCCACATCTTAGATTTTTTTGAGAAAATCGCCCCGTAGTCTTCATTCTGAAGCTCTGTGCTTTTTTCCGAGAATCTCTTTGCATGTGGGCTTAAAACACATTTTTTCAAGAATTTAGCTATCTGGGTTTGTTCAGAATTCAATTGTGCACAAAACCCATGTTCCAGAAAAACTTCAAAAATTTCTTTCATAAGAGGCTATTTTTAGCCTTGTCTAGAGGTTTTCAAAAAAATTTTCAAGTATATTCGACTTTACAGTCAAAAGTCACCATTTTCAAAATGTAGTTCAATCTCATTGATTACAAGGCCAAATCGGCTCTTACACATAAATTCATCAAAACGTCAGATACGGACCTGAATCATGTTTATCCAGTGGTGAATCTGAGCAGTTTGGAGAATGTTAGCAGCAATTCGTTGAGGAATCTTGAGTGTTCTGGGTTGTTGGCAGCGGCATCTATTCCTGTTACTATTTTTGATCTTGAGTTCGTACTTTCCTGCATTAAGCATTATGACTCAACTTCATGACAAATCAGATCAGTTAACGGGAGAGTTGTTTGCAGTCTCAAACCGAAGGACATAGAAAAATGTTTTGCTATTCCTCCTCGTTTAGATAACTTTACTGTGGTTCTGGAGGCTTGCGAGAAGATATGGGATGTTGATCATCAACGTTCGCAGAGGAAGGTAGCTCAGAAATGGCTGACAGTTCAGAAAACTAACATGCCTAAGAAGGTTGGTCGTGGCGAATTCAAAGAGGAAGTTGATGTTTTGATAACTTTACTCAACCGAGTTACTGGTCAATCAGACGCTAGCACTTTCTGTTCTTGGATGTTTTACCTGATTACCAGAATTCTTGATGACACAGAGCATTTTGACTGGGCTATGTTGATTAGTGATTGCTTACATCAGCAAATTACTAACTTTCTCAAGTATCATGAGTTTCATATGATATCCTACTTGGTTTACTTGGTTGCATTTCAAGGTAGCTACAGGCATCTGAAAACTAATGGCACTCTCGGTGTTCAACGTGTTCACGAATATTATCCTCAGTTGGAGTTTTCTCAATCCGAGCAAGACTTTCGAGTAGTGAATGATCACTTTTCTATGAGAACCGTTAGAGATCTTGATGATGAAATGCACATTCGTATTTCTACCAAGGCCAAATCAGCAATGGAGACTTGGGCAGATTGGTTTATCCAGTTCCCTACTTTCACATACATCCGGGTTTATGGATATGTTGGAGAGCCCCTGATGTTATCGAGGTACCCTTAAGATAATCTTATCTTCATGGAGTTCCTCAGACAGATGCAGCATGTTCATTTCTTTCTTTGTAGTTGTCATAAGATTGTAGCTAATTTTCCATTCACATTGGGAATTTTCACATGCAATGCGGCAACAGATGCCAGGTTTATGTCTACTGAGATAGAAAGGTTCAAACTCAAGTCTTATACTGAGAGGCATTCCTATGATCCTCTTGGTCATTATGCAGATCGGTTAGAGTGAGGGATTGCACATACGCCAGCACTGGAAGATTTTTGGGCTAATTCTGAAGATGAATTCGAAGTCCGTCGTCGCCACTATTGTAGACTCACTATTGGTCAGCTCTCTGATTATCTATCAGAAGATGTTGATGGTCAATTGGATGATGATGGAGAAGTTCTTCTCAATTCATATGTCAAGGATCAAGTTGCTCGGCAGCC
Source organism: Sequoia sempervirens (assembly GCA_007258455.2). Lineage (NCBI taxonomy): Eukaryota > Viridiplantae > Streptophyta > Pinopsida > Cupressales > Cupressaceae > Sequoia > Sequoia sempervirens. Next base: position 221,844 of record VDFB02096641.1, read on the forward strand.
ACTTCGCTCACCGAATTGGTATGCTAAGGAGAATATTTCTATCGAAGAGGTTTTCAGATCAGTTATCAAGACTAGTAGGTTGTTCTTGGAGAGCAAACGGACACAAAAGTCAGTTCCTGTAGCAGAGCCGCCAAAGGATCTCTCTTCATTACCTTCTACTTCTAGGGCGAGACCCAGAGTCAAAGCCATTATAATACCTCCTGAAGGGGTTAGACTTAGTGGAAACACGGGGAAAAGAGCTATTGGTAAGAGGAAATAGAAACGGATTGAGAATGTTCCTGAGGTTCCAGTAGAGACAATTATTCAGGCTGAACCTCATGTTGAACCTCCTAGTCTGCCTCTCATGCAGCCTATTGACATAGATTCAGAGCCTGAGATACCAATTCAAGTAGGATCGGAGACAACTGAACCACCACGGGTTGATACATCAGGAACAGTCTCTCCTAGAATTGAAAATATTGTTCAATATTGTTGGCTTGAAAAGTCTTTGGGAAGACAGAGGCGTGAACCTTCATACAACCTTGATTTATCTGAGTTCGGTGAACCCTATCAGAGAAGATTGAACAAGAAGATCAAGAAACAAGTGCATATCGAGAAGACTCCAGAATCAGAGATTGTTATTGAATTTTCCGTTCCTCTAGAGGGTAAAAGCTTAGATGAAGTCAAAGTTGGTGACTTTACATTTACTAAGGCTAATCTTGGCAGGACCACTAGAGAGATAGATGTGACTCTTCTTAAGATTGTCACTAATAATCTCGAAGAGCGAATCACAAAGGATGGAGAAGATAAGGCCTTGCTCAAGGCTAAAAATAGTCAACTTTGCCAGTATATTTCTGATCTTGTTCATGGAAATCCGAATAGAGCATTTGTTCTTCCTCAGAGTACACCTACAGAACAACGAAAACTGGATCAATTAGTCAGTCATGGCAGACTCTTGGACAACTGGATTGATAGTTTAGTTGCTGCTGGTCAGCATCTTCTTGCAGATTTGTATCAGTTAAGGAGTGATGCACATAAACTCCGTCAGGGTGTTCAGTCACTTGAGATTGCGGTTGTAGAGAATTTGGCAAAAGATCGTGTTCTAGTATCTCAGTTGTCAGTTGCATACGATGCCTTGGAGATTGATGAGGATCAGGAGAAAGTCTTTACTTGGAGAGAGCAGCACCTTCTTAGAATGGAAATATGTGAGAAGGTCTCTACTAAGTTATTTTCACTCAAGGATGATGTGGTTGGAGTACTTGCACTTGTCAGCGGTTTCATTGTTCAGATTCTGTGTCATTATCTTCTAGAAAATGGCACGTATGTTGAGTTGGAAAAAGTTCAAGCAGAGTTCGAGAAGCTGATTCATGACAGCCTTGAAGGTGAACCTATGGCACCCAAATTAGAAAATATTTCAGTGATTGCATCCAGTTTCAGAAGGGCGACTGAAGAATGTAAAGATGGTATGCACACAATTATGGAAAGTGGCAGGGAACTGAAGAAATGGACTGTTGTTTTGAGCAGTGTTAAAGTGCCAGATGACAGAGAGATCGATGAGTTCTTGGTCGAAGTGTTAGACTGAGTTGACATGGAGTGATCTGCCAGTTGGAACTTGCAGTTAATTTCAAGGGTTGAGTCCTGAACAGCAGTTAACTCGACTTTCAGTCTTGAGTTTACTTGTTGACTTAACACATGCTTATCTCATTCATGGAATTATCAACACAAGAGTTAGGGTTAGGGTTTCCAGTTAACTGAAGGTAGTGTCCAGTTAACTTTGCTTTAAATAAGGACGTGCATGCTTGCACATGGTCCATTTTAGGTTATTTGTACTGGTTAACTGATGGTAGCTTTCCAGTTAACTGTATAGTTTACTTCATTAGGGTTTAATAATAAATCTTGCATGCATTTGCGAGACTGTAGTTAACACAAGGTGATTTTAGGGTTCCCTACACCTTGATGTATATAAATAAGAGCTTTTGCTCATTTGTAATTAACTTTTGCTTGAGAGAGAAATATATGCTACCTTGCCCTCAATATTGCTCTTTTGGTATTTGTTCATGCGTCTTTGCTATTACAGTTAATTGTTATGCCACATAGGTTTCATGCAATTGTGATAGTGGATTCTTTCCATAGTTTAGATAAATCTGTCTTGTGAATCTTTTGTCATTATTGATCAAGCGTTATGCCACATAGGGTTTCATGAGATTGTGATGATAAATTTATTTTGTGAAGTCTTTACTATTATGATCAAGTGTTATGCCACATAGGGTTTCATAAGATTATCATGGTAAATTCTTAAATCTATTTTGTGCCAATAAACTTGTTCAGATTGAGATAATAGTTGCGCCACCTTGCCTTCAAGTAGAGAATCTAAACACGTTTATCGTCTGATAGTCATAACCTTGCTCCGTTCTCTCATGCTCTGTTTTCTTGAGGGAACTGGATAGAATTTAAGTTATTAAATTTAGTGTAGTTAGTGAATTTGCGAAACCAGAGAAAATTTGCTGCAACGTATATAGTTTTCAAGAAATCCTTGTACCTCTACGCTGAAACAAAAGACAAGAATTAGTTTAGTTTATTTCCCTTTGCAGGTATTTTTGTAAAGCACATCGAGGGAGCTTCCCCTCCTAATTTGAAGAGCACTCATTGAGTAGTGTACATAGGCTGTTCGTAGCAACTCTTACTCCAGAGGTGTTAGTTATTACGCCAACAGGGGCCAAATGAGCTTCCACTGTCACGTGGTTGGCCCTGTTAAGTAGAGAATATTAAACTATTCTCGAAACAAAGAGAAGCTCAATAAGGTAATGCACTTTTCAATATAAGAAATGCATTGTTTGAAGCATCAAACCAATATGCAAAGATGAAAGAAAGTACCAACTTTTCACTATGGTGGCAGAAAAATGATTCTTTATACCCTGAATCCATGCACTGGATCATAATTTGAAGTTGTTTCCATTCTAATGTTCTTAGTTTAGTTTGTTTGTATGGCTTTGTATGAATACCACATTGTGTTGTGTGAGGATTTGGTTTCAAAGCTCTGTTTCTTCTATTTTTAGTGGTGACATAACTCTAAAATTTGAATTTTGTGCATAACAGGTTAGTGGAAAAATTGACAACTCTAAAGGGTTTAGAGGCTCGATTGAGATAGATACACAGATATTTGGATCATGTTGTTGATGGGAGGCTTCCACTTAACCATGAAATTTTGTACCATCTGCAGGTATGAAAAACTTTCTTTACTTACATTCATTCTTGATCATAAATGTTGTAAATGATATTAATGCTTCAAACTTAAGATTCGTTTCATTGTTATAATGATCAAAATGTTATGCTTTGCTATACATTCAAGCATTCTCTTGCCCCCTACCCTTTGCTCTCCCCCCCTCCTTTTAAGAATTTTTGTCATAAAAGATTCACATTTCTGTCTCATTTACACAAATTTATCTAAAGCGTAGGAGTGAATAAAGATATGTAAAAGATGATGGATTATGTCTAAACAACAACTTTCCATCTTATAGCTAATTAAATCCTTAATATTTGAATAGTTTAGAGCTCGAATAATGTATATGCATATATGGCAATAAGGGAGCCTATGTGAGATTGAAATTTAAAACATCACTTTGGTATTTTCCTTAGGCAATGAAATGATATTTTGAGTAATACAAACCTACACACACATTGATATTTTCGGCATTGCATTGAGATTTTTTTTCTATACCTACCCTTGGCTAGACATGGAGGTATATAATATTGGTTTTGGGTTTATTCTGTAAGTAGTTAATTTCACAAAGGAAGACTAAAATCTTCTTAATGTCCTATCGGTGTGAAAGCATATGAATCACTTCTTGAAGGCACCATTTTGTATTCATCCAAAAACTGGTTTGTTCTTTTTTATGTTTCTTGCATGCATTTTTTTTTAGGCTCTAGAGATGTAGCTCGGCTCTTTCCTTTGCACTTTTCATCTATTTTGATGATTACAGTAGATTGTCCTCATAATTTTTTATGTAGATATGTTTGTAACCTTATTTTCTACCAATCAATTTGCAAACCAGTCACATATTAAGGACCATTTCACTAACTTGTAGTCATCCATTACTTCATATGTTGCAAGTTGTGTCTGTGTGCCAATAAATCCTGATGATTGCAAGAACTTTAATCCTACAAGTGTACCCTATCTTTCTCAGGTAAAAGTCTTACCTTATTTTATAGTACTTTAAATGGTTAATTGAAGGTACTTCTTTAGATCTGAGATAGTTGAACCCTGGATTAAAATATGGTATTAGATGGGTAGTATAATGATAGTTGAAAAAAATATGGTATTAGATCCATTGAACACAAATTATGAACATAATTTACTAGACTATGAATAGTGTTACAATTATAATTATTTCTCCTTTGCCTACCTTTGCATTAATGAAAAAGATAGCAGATATTGGAAGTTCATTACATGTCTCATGTATGTGTTAGTATTTTAATTTTATCTAAGTTGTTCAAGAGCTTGATTAGGTCAAGAATATGTTCTACAAGCTTTGTTCTCTTGACACTGCTCAACATTTTCCCTACATATTTTCTCTTCAATCCAGATGTTTCTTAACTCCTTCCCTTGTTAGCCCTTGGTTGTTCTCAAGTGTAATGCTTTTCCTATGCATCTTGCAGTCTGTATGTATGATCAGTCATCTCTTATGAAGCATGGATAACCTTTCATGGAATTGTTGTTGTAATTAGAAAATTGCCATTGTGAGAATAATCATTTAATTTGTATGGAAGTAAGTCTTTTTCATATTATTTGACTTGGTATTGTAAACTTGTCTTTGTAGGATTCTCTAGGGGGGACAACAGAACTGTGATGATAGGTAGAGTTGTACAACACCATAAATCATTTGGAATTATCAATATATTGCTTATAGAATACTCTATGCAAGTAAAATGGAATGTGCAATGACAATTGGTCTCGAATTCAAATTTGAATATAAGTACATTATACACAAGAAGATGGTATCTATTCTATGATTTAAAGAACCCCAAAATAAGAAAATTAATAGGTTCCATTTATTTACTTGCTCTTAGACACTTGTTTAATCGGCGAGACCCTCAAAATGTCTTTCTGATAACCAGCAATGTTCAAAACTCCTGAAGAGGTCAAATTAGTGTGACATTGGATCTTTCTTGCCAATGGAAGTCATTGGCAAAACATGGACTATCGAAGTGAGTTTTCTATCCTGTGCCAATGATTGATCTCTCACCGATGGGTTGGCTTTGGTTGTCATCGCCAAGAGTCTTCGCAATGGTACATTTCAACAATTTTTTTTAAAAAAATTCCATTGTTTCGTCGCAATTTCGACGAAGGCCACCGATGAATCACCGAAAAGGTCCGACGAAGTTGCCATAGCTGCGATGAAGGCTTCGTCATAACTCCTTTAACATTTCATCGAAATGGCGACGAACTTCTGGTGTTGTTTCGATGCTTTGGAGGAGCCATTGCAATTGCATTTTGTTTGTAATTTGTGGGTGGATACATGAAGTTTCGTCGATATTTCGACAAACATTTGAGTCATTTTATGATGTTGACGACTGACGAATCTACGCCGTTATTTCGACATTTAATTCGTTGTCAGAATTTTGACAAAAAAATAGCAACGAATTTTTTTTTGTCAATTTGTCGATTGTCCGACAAATGTTTTTCGAACGACCGACGAACATTCGTTAGAAAATGGAGTCAAATTTAGTAGTGTATAGGGGTAAATATCATAAGGTGGTTCCTCCTGAGCGGTGAGAGAGCTTTCCACAATCTCAATTTGGTAGGTCCTGGTCTCAGATTGTTAGCATGTGTGTTACACAACCATTGCTTGGAGATAACAGAGATCCTAGTGCAGGTCCGTTAGGTGGAGAGGGTACTAGTTTTGTGATGCCAGCACCTTCTGGGGGGAGCAGGACATAGCGCCGATTAGGATAGCATATTTTGATGTACTTTGGACATGATGTATACACTATTGTGACATTGATGATGTACTTCTTGTTTTCAAACTTTACGATACAGTGCCATTTGTGGTATTGATGTATCTCATCATACTTTTGGATATCCTTGTACACTTTGAAATTATGATTTTTGAGGTTATATGATATGCAGTGATGATTATGATCCATGTGTTGATATGATGATAGATGTCTATGATGCATTTAATTTTCATGTTATGATGATGATTATGATATGCATTTAATTTCTATGTTATGATGATGATGATATGTCTTGTGATGGATTTTATATTTTTGTACTTTTTTGATGCAAATAAATGATGTAATGAATGAATGAATGTGTATATGAAATTATTGTGTGATGGTACCTAATTCTATGAGACTGTATGCAATGATGATATGATATGATAATGCAATGATGGATGATTCTATATGTTTCATGGATTTGTGCAAATGATGTTTTATGCTATGTGAAATGAATTTGATTATGCAATAATGATATGTAATGAAATGTGATGTTCATATCAATTATGTATGGATGCAATGATAATGAGATATAATGATTATGTAAATGATGTGTGATGTTTTGTAATGATGAATTATGATTATGTGATGCAAATGATTATGCATATTATCATGTTTGCAAGACTTTGAGGGTCTTAAGCTTAAATGAGTGAATCTATCCAACTTCCAAGAGTTGTGGGAAGGTTGTCATCAGTTGATTCTTTGTTAAATTAAACTTTCACAAAACCTAACATATTTCCCAATTCTTTTGGAAATCTGAAGAGACTCACTCATTTAAGCTTAGTGAACCACTTTCCTAATGCTGGTATATGAAATGATTTTGATTATGTAAATGAGATGCGATGCATGTCTTTTTGTGCTTTATGATGCAAATATTATGATGTGATGCATGGATGGATGAATGATGTTGTAATGTTTTCTATTGCATGCAAATGATGATGCAACTAATATGCAACTAAATGAAAATGTTTTCTAATTGATGCAACTGATATGCAACTAAATGGGAATGATGTGCTTTTGGCAATGTCAAGTGTACTCAATCCATTAATGCAAGAGATAACATCATTGTTGTAGCTTTGGAAACCCCATAAATACAAATCCAAACTAACGTGGATGCAATCTACTCTAACCATGCAAATCTCATATGCAAAAGTTGTCATTTGTAACAACCAATTTGTCGTGCTTTGTATCATCATTGGGATTTTAAAATTTTGAAAGTGAGTATAAGCATCAATGATATATTTAGACCATGATGACCTGAGTACTACTTCCATGATGTTTGATAGTGCAAGTTAACAAAAGCATCTAAGTATAATTAAACCGAGATGACCTAAGTATTGCTTGTGTACACAGATAAGAGTTAATCCTTTTCCTATGCAAATTCGAAATGTCATCAATGATACTTTGTAGTGCATGTCTCACGACAACTTGCACAGTAATAATGATCAACTCACATATAGTAGACAAAGAAAAATAATACTCTTTCCTAGCTCCTCTAGTTCGATACATCATCGAGGGGCTCCAGAGATATGATAACAAAAATCCAAGTACAACAATTGAACATTTGTGTTTAATGTGATAAAGCCATGATTCAGAAAGAACATCATCCATTTGAAGTTCATTTTTGTTTTGATTGATTTGGTTGTTTTATTTGGATGATTGATGTGTTCATGTTTGTGTGATTGCTATTCAATGTTGAGTTGCACTATGATCATTGTTTCAGGTTGTGTGGTACTATTGTTGTTTGCCTGTTGGTTCAAGCTCAAAGTTTATTTGTCCCCAGTGAGTTCAGGATTTTTCCCCCAGTCTAGGGTGAGACACAACCGCAATGCCAAGATATGTGCATGGTGCTTTCTGAGGATAGGCAGATGGATTGGCGAAAGCGAATGGTCGGCATGCTCAAATAGATGGAAAAGCTAGCCTATCACAAATAGCACTTGTTGCTAGGTTTTCACTACTTGTTTTTATTGCACTTTTTAGATTTTTTTTTTTTTTTTGCTATTTTTTCTCTTTTTGCTTTCTTTTTGTATTTTTGTATTTTTTATCTTTTTTGCTTTTTTGTTGTATTTTTCTCAGGATATTTAATATGGAATGATATGATATAACTGATTGAAGGAACAAGATGCCCCACAATAGAGATAATGCAACCATGGATAAATGATAGATCAAAATGAAAGATTCATTACAAAACATGTCACACAAGCAACATATCTTTTATCAAAAGATGATAATGGTTGATTGATTAGGATGCCAGGAATGATTGATTCCATAAGGCATGATGATGATAAGTACTTAGGATCACTTATTTCCTCTAAGTACGATAAGATTGATGATTGTTGATGATTGATTGACAAAAGATATGAGGATTAGATAATGTTTTATAGCTAGGCTCAAATATGATTTACATGATAAAATTCAAGGTTGAAAAGGGACATGATGACATGGATTTTGATAAGTAGGAGATATGGAATGGAAGAAAACAAGGATAAAAATAATGAATGGGATGATCAAGATCAACTAGATAAGATACAGACACAAGGCCCAAGTATTTTTCCCCCTATTCCTCATCAAGACCAAGGACAAGAAGAAATGATGTATTTAGAAAGAATGATGGGATATGGATAAGGTGAAGGATATGGTATGGAAGATATGGATAGAGCATATAGGATAAGATATATGATTTTCAAGAAGATCCTTAAGGGTGTGTGCAAGAAGTTGAATCCACTTTTTGGCCAAAAAGTGGAAGTGTTTTCCCTGATTTTCAGTATTTGACACATTTGACCTTAAAATTTGAAGCACTTACAGATGAAATCTTTAAAAAAGTCACTGATCATAAAATGTAGTGCTCGGAGTCTAGTTTTCAAATATGTAATTTATTTCAATACCCAGATTGTACAAATTGAGTTTTAATAGGCATTTCTAAACCCACTGTTTAAAAGTCATTTTTTTTTTACCATACCATGCACGTGTACGACATCCATATTTTGACTTAAATTATCGTATTTTTCTAAATCCTTTTGGGAAAAGTTTATGACTCACTGAAGCTTGCTCTTGATATTTTTGTAATTTTTTATTGAATTTTTTTTTTTTTGTTAATTTTTTATTAGGATTTGTCATTTTGAAAAATCGTCATGTACAACATGCATAAGATGACCTAAACTTATGGTTTTCTGATTTTTTCAAATTGAAAAGAATTGTCTGAAGTTTTCTCTCGTGCAATCCATTTGTCAAAATGTTATGTTGATAAAAAGTTATTAAAATAGTAAAAAACTCTGATATTTAAAGTTTATGGACCAATTTTATTAGAAATTAATTGAAAAATAGAAAAAATAATTCAATTGCAAAACAAATTACATATTTAGAATCTGCATTGTTTGATCTAAAATGGGTTTTAATTTCGTCAGAAAATTTTGGAAAAAAGGTCGTTAGCCATATGTCCAAAGTCGGTATTTTTCTTTGACATTATTAGGGCCTTCAACTTGCAGGTCAAAGCAGGTTGAAGGCTTAGGTGCGGACTTCCAATGCTTTTCCCAAACCAAAAACCTTGGCAAAAACCCGTCCACGATGCAAAACAAAATTCAAATTTAAAAAAATGGGATCCCAATTATAAAATGGGATCCCGTTTATTAATAAACGGGATCCTGTGCTATAAACAGGATCTTGTTCCCATCGAACAAAATTCCGACCATTGTAGAGGTAATGGGATCCCGTTTATGAAACAGGATCCCGTTACCTTTACAACGGCTCCAACATTCAATGTCGGTGAATGGGATCCTGATTACAGAGCGGGATCCCGCTTATTAATAAACAGGATCCCGTTTTGTAATCGGGATCCCGTTTGATAATAAGCGGGATCCCGTTTTATAGATGGGATCCCATTTATTTTATTTAAAAACACTGTGCAAAATTACTGTCAAGTCTGCAACTTTGCAACTTCATATGTATGGCCGAGAGCACTAAAAATCAATTATTTTTCATAAGTTATTGTATTTACAGGTGGTCAATTTGATTTTTGGTTGATTTTATCAAAGGGGCATCATCTACACCATTTTGAAGTGAAATTTGCAATATGGATTGAATTTTTCAAAGGAAGCATAGAAGAAAACAATTTTTAAAATTAGGGTGCGGTAGTTTTCTACTTGTTTTGAGGAACACAAGAAGAATTTTTTAAGTAATAGGTATTCAACTTCCAATTTGGACTGAATATTTTGAAGTATTTCACTATTAACATTCATTTGTGCTTGAGAATTTTATAATTATGGGAGATAAACTTCATAATAAGAGAAGAAAGACATTGACTCCTCAAGAAGTTGAAGCAAATAGAGAAAAAGAGAGACAAAGACAAAGAGAAAGAGAAAGAAGAATGAGAATAAAATCAATGAGCGATGGTGGAGCAACCAATTCAACAACTATTGAAGATGAAAACATTGAAGATACCATAGTTGTAGATGAAACTAATTTGCAAGGAGTCAATTTGGAGAAGAATATGATTATACAAACAAGTCCTACTATGTCTTCAAATCCCTCTTTGAATGCTATGGAGAATCTTTCAATATGCACAAATCCAGGTACGTCTTCAAATCCACATGTTAGTGAAATGGTAAATTTGTATGTAGAAGTTTTACAAGATGCTAGATATAATGATGTTGACATTGACTATATTTAGAGAGATGAAACTTTTATAGAATTTGTTGAAAACAAAAAAGAAAAATCTTTTGTTGCAAATGAAAATCAAAATGATCATTTTCTTGAAAATGAAAACAAAACCTATATTTTTGATGAAAATGAAAATGAAAATGAAAACCGTTTTGTTGATGAAATGAAAATGAGAACCGTTTTGTTAATGAAAATGAAGATGAAAAAGGAAAATAGAAAGCGTTTTGTTGATGAAAATGAAAAGTAAGAAAACTATTTTGTTGATGAAAATGAAGCTGAAGATGAAAATGAAGATGAAAATCTAGAATGTGATGTTGAATTTAATGAAAATACTTTTTTTTTAAATTTTGGAAGTGGTGTTTTCGATAATCTTCTTGATCAAATTTCTTGGAGAAAAATAAGAACACATGCAAATAGAATATACACCAAATTCTTTTATCATAAAAAAATTGCATTTCAATGTCAACTAATGATACAATTGATGAGAATGCAAAAAATGAGGAAAGTAATGAAAAGGTTAGGCTTTTATGTTAAACCAAAAAGAAAAGATCAATCATTAAAACATGCTATGTCTACTGTTGCTAGTGCCATTCAATCTATTGGAAAAAATAGTCGATCTAAAGATAAAAATGTAGCAAGAAGAGCTATAACTACTGCTATAGTTAATAAAACAACTTTGAATAAAAGAATGGTAAGCAATATTAGTGAATTTTTTAAAATGCATCCTAAATCATTACTAAGAGCGGCAAAAAGAAGAGAGTATAGAAAATGATCCTATCAATCAATGTTGGAGTTTTAGTGGACGACTACCGAGGTCTGATATAAAATTGAATGTTCAAATTAAATCTTTGATCAAAAAATATTGGCATGACAATACTAGGTTTCATCTAATGCTAGAGATGTTTTAAAATTAAGGGTGGGGTCCAAAGTTTGTGATCCTCACCCAAAACACCTATTAGATACAACACAAACTAAATTTTATAGAAAATTTTGTAGCGATTCAGTGTTACATGGTAATATTAAAATAAGTCAAAGGTCTTTTTGAAAATGTAAGCCTGGTATGTAAAACTAATAAGCGAATATCTTGTTGTTTAGCAAAATACATGTTCAATTTCATTATTTTTATGATATTTTTGATATATCGTTGTACCTTACATTCTAACATGATTATACAGGAATGTGGTATTGATATGCCACCTAAATCAATAAGAGAGTTTATTTCAGGTTTGTTTTGTGAAAAATCTAATGATAGATTATTTTATTTAAGTTCTTGTATTTCTGGACAATGCATTAACTGCGGAAATCTTTCATTTTTAAGAAATTATTTGCATGAAAGTGTTGATCATGATTTTGGACAACAATTAGTAGGCGTCAAAAGATTTAGGAATGTTCACTATTCTTTAAAAGATGGAAAAATAGGAAAGTGTTGTGATTTAGTTACAGAAAAAGTTAGTGTGCATGCATTTATGAGTGAATTTAATAATAAAATTGTACCAAAATATGTTATGCACTCTGAACATGCTCAATGGCTTGATGGCCAATTTCGCACATGTAGAAACACATTTCCAATTGGTACTATACTTTCAGTGGTTGATTTTGCGGAGAATTATACTCTCGCTCCACAAGAGGAAATTCAATCTCAATATTATAATTATGTGCAAGTAGCTATGTTTGTCCATATTGTTTATAGACATGCAAATGATAGCACTGAGGATGATAGAAAAGTTTTGAGGGAGTATCATTTTTATTTGAGTGACAATCGGTTACATTCATCAGAGTTTGTTCAATATTGTTTTAGTATATTTTATAGAAAGTTAAAAGAAAGAGGAATCCATATGAAAGAACACCTCATATGGTCGGATAATTATACGGGGCAGTTCAAAAATGCTAGAATGTTCTATTGGTTAAGTAGGGTTCACAAAGAGACTTAATGTCCAACATATATGGGTTTTGAAGGCTGGGCATGAAATAAGGAAGAACATGATGGGTAGTGCGTGTGTCAAAAGAATTCTTGCTAGAGAACAATTAAAATTTGAGGATTGAGTAAAATTTAAAATGCACATGAGATTGTGGATTGGTGTAATAGAAGATTATCACGCACACAGTTCAAATTTGGAATTACTCTGAGTTCATCGATTCTTTTGGTTGGTGGAAGAAGAAAATATTGTATCTAGAGTTGATTGTGAGACAATTAGTGGATCTACTAAATGACATTCATTTAGGAGTGCGACAACAAGCACATGGACTATTTGGACAAGGGAGATTGCATGTTTTTGCCATTTTTGTATCTCAGGAAATTGGGAAGCTTGTGAATATACAGAATGGGTTGAACAGTGGTAGCAAAGATCATTGACACCTGTAGAAGCACATAATCAATATGAAAGAACTATTGAAGAAAATGATCAATTGTTTGCATCACGATTCATGATAGTATTTGAGACCTTGTACAAGAAGGTAATTTTATTTTAATTTATTTCACATTTTATTTTGCTTTGTTGATTTATTTTTTAATACTAAAATTAGTTATATGGATATACACACAAGTTATTAAATCCGAATTTTTGTTTGGCCGGGACATGTGTCACGGTTATTGCACGAGGAATGAGGCAATGAGAATATTGGTTGGCTCGTTGTGTGGAAACTAAACATAAGTTGTTAACACCTTGAGAAGATGATGATGGCTTTCATTATCCAACAGGTACGGTGATCCCCTTAAGACACCTCCTTAAGCAAATTTTGATAACAAGTTTTAGATCTCCTTAAGCAATTTTTTAGAACAAGTCTTTGATCCCCTTAAGTAAATTTTGAGAAGTTATTTGATGGTTTTTGAACATGTTTTCCAATAGGATCGGTGGTGGTTGTTGGCATTTGGCTATGAAAATACTTGAGAAGAAAGAATGGTCTACCTGCATTCGAAGACTATGAAACACATAAAAAGATTATGCATTATTCACATTTGGTGGTGGCAACAAATATAAAACTAGAGCACTATCATGGAAGACCTTCAAAAAAATTACTATGGTCAATTTCTATGGAAGAGCATGAGGCAATCATAGATGCATTGCAAAAAAGAGAGGATGCAGATGGTACAATGGACTAAGTAAATACAGGTAAATATAGTTTTGGTTTTATTTTGTCCTTTTAAATACATTAAATACATGTTTTGACATTGGTCAAGTGTGTTATTAGTTGAAATTGATTTAAATTGTTCTTTTATATATCCTTAAGGCATAATCACAAAAAGGATCTAGTCCATGCAAATTCAACCTAGACAACGTGGAATACTTGGTAAAAACAGGTAATTATAAGTTAAATTATATTTAAATACATGTTTTGATTACATATTGATATTGCTTGGACATTAATAGTTAAAATTGATTTATTGTCATTTTTGTATCCTAAAGCCATCATTGCATTGATCTCATACTTTGAAACAAAAAGGAGAGGATGCCCGGATTCAACCTACAAACATGTGTGGAATACTTTTAAATGCAAGTACTTGAGTTCTGTACATATAGATAGTTTTCTATACATTAAAATATGTATGGTTTGATGATTTCATTGATATTGCTTGTACCTTTTTTATATCAGGTGTTGTGAAGACCTACTACATTCTAGCCATGAGTTTGAGATGTTCTTGAGATGGCATATCCAAATTTTGTAAACATCATTTTGAGATGACATATATGTACATACATACTTACAAAATTAAACATACTCTATGTACTTATATGTATCAAATCAATATTCTATATATTTAGGCATATTATGACCCTTAAGACATCCCCTTAAGACGTTCTATTATGACTCTTTTAGACATCCCCTTAATTAACATGTTCTATTATGACCCCTTTAGACATCCCCTTAAGACCCCTTAAGACATCCCCTTAATTAACACATTCTATTATGACCCCTTTAGACATCCCCTTAAGACATATTATAACCCCTTAAGACATCCCTTAAGACATTCTATTATGACCCTTTTAGACATTCCCTTAATTAACATGTTCTATTATGACCCCTTTAGACATCCCCTTAAGACCCCTTAAGACATCCCCTTAATTAACACGCTCTATTATGACCCCTTTGGAGCATCCCTTAAGACATATTTATAACCCTTAAGACATCCTTAGAGGCGTTCTATTATGACCCCTTTTAGACATCCTTAAGACCCTTAAGACATCCCTTAATTAACCGTTCTATTACTTATTGGCCAAGTAGACATCCCTTAAGACATATTATTATAGCCCTTAAGACATCCCTTAAGGCGTTCTATTATGACCCCTTTAAGGCGTCCCATTAATTAGCATGTTCTATTACTTTGACCCCTTTAGACACCTTGGGAATGTCATTGTTGTTTTGACCTTATAAATTAGTGTTAGATGAACTATTATTTATAGTATTTATTAATGAGATTTTATTCTCCTAATCTTCTATGGTAATTGTTAGAGGGTTAGGATTAGAATTTTAATTAGAGTTAGAATTGAACCCTGATACTAACTGTAATACTAATTGAACCCTAACCCTAACCATTATTAGAACCCAACCCTTATTGAACCCTTACCTGTCCTAAAATTAATCCTATCCCTAAGCCTTGTTGTATCTAACCCTAATTGAAACCTAACCCTAACGCTAGTTGTGTCCTAATCCTAACCTTTACCCAAAGCTTTATCATATAACCCTAACCTTAATTCATAGAGAAAATTTTGTGGGTCTTATTTCTATTTCTTATGTACATAGTTTATGTGATATTCTTTTTTTTTTTTCTTGTTATTGACACATGGAGACAAGACTTTTATTCATTTTTCATACACAACACACAATCATGATATTCTAAATGGGGGAAACAATGATGAAATTAATTTTCCTTTGGATTGAGCTCCATATTCATCATTTTTAAAATTTATCATGTGTGTACACTATGTATTCATCACCTAATGGTTACAATCGTTTTACATATACACTTTCTCATGTTATCATAATTTATATTTTTCTAATGATTACCTCTTTCCTTAATTTTTAGTACCAACACTTTTTTCCATTACTAGTGAGAAACTAATGGTGTCATTTTATAAATATGTACATTAGCTAATTATATCAATGCCTTGTTAGATTTTTTCACTATAAAGAATTTTATTTGCTTAAGAGTTTAGAGCAATGACTTTATTTGTCAATCTAGTTAAGGAAAAATTAAAGAATAAAATAACAAAGAATGGTGATATCCATGATATTCACAAGGTATAGGAATTCCAAGTGCACCAACAATGAGGTAAAATTCAATTTATAGAACTAAATAAGTAGGTAAATCCACATAAATTTTCTCTCATAAAATTAAAATTAATACATTAGAAGGAAAATATCTTGTTGTTCATTGAAAAGAAGATTAAACCTAAAATTATTCTACTAATTGTATTTTAGGACTATGATAAGAATCACTATAGTTTGATTATACAAGCCAAGAAACATAACGGGAAAAAACTGAGGAACAAATATATAATGTATAAGTAGAAATTTTGATTGTTGATTATCATAATAGAATAAATCCTAATTATATATTATTCAATACTTCTACACATTCCTATGTTGGTTTTGAACATGAAACCTAATTTCAAGATGCACATGCATACGATCAACAAAATAATAAAAATATTTTAAAACACATATAGCAAAGGTTAGCCATGATGGATGAACTTAAAGATATATATATTAATAAATTGAGTCATGGTAGGTTTAGATTGCATAGCAAGATTAACAAATGCAACATGGACACCAAAATTCAAGACTTAATATCTATAACCAAAGGTGATAATAGTATCATCAAGTTTTATATCAATAAAAAGTAAGCATATAAGTTAAATGTACACAACACTAAATAAGGGAATAATTTAGAAGTAATTTTTTAAAGATAACAAATAGTTATTCCTCATTAGGCCTTAAGAGACATAGAAAACTATTTTTTAATGGAATATTAAACTATCTAAATCTAGTGTCTAATGATATTAGGGACAAGATTCTTAAATCATAAGGTAATAAGACTATCATGGGGAATAAATTATTATGAATTAAATATAAACATTCAAAATGAACATGAATTCATTGTGATAATATCATAATTTTTTTATGTATCCATGTGAACAAAGTGTAAGGGAGTTATATAGTACTTTTTTCCTTAATATCAACATTAATTTATGAAAAAGGATCAGGATTGTATTTAGGATACAATATGAAGATTTACTTGACTCAAAGTATGTTATTCATAATATAATACAATTATGAAGTCTTCACTAAATTTTACATTAATGTCCTATATTAATGTCTTGACTATGAACATAAAATGCATAAATGTACATGTGTAAATTAAAATTTCAAACAATAATAAAGTCCATAATTTATGTAAAATATTA
>VDFB02096642.1:0-78168 GCA_007258455.2 Sequoia sempervirens
TAGATCACTTCTATGCTAGCACGATTCACCTCAAGGAATGTCTTCATAGATTCTCTCTATTATGATATGATTTTCCCTACAAGGTATCTTCACCAATAAGGTATTGTGTTGGTCCAATTCACCTCATAGAATGCCTTATAAATTTGCTCCAAAATTATGAACAAGTCTTCTCTAAACTTTCCTTCAATATAAGTCTTCAATGCTCTTCATTTTTCTGCTCTAGGTCTGCTCTTAATTGGACTGATTTCTCATTGTGTTTCTTGCTAATCCTTCACATATATTTTTTCTCTACATCTTCTCTTCATCTTCTCAGGTTAGGTTTGCTCTAAATCAAAAAATATTTGCATTAAATTGCTTAATCAAAAACCTCCAAACCACTTCTATTTATATGCATTCATGTGCATTTTCACAAACTAGGTTGGCCTCATCAAAGCATATTTAATTTACTTTAATTCTTCAAAGGTTGACCTCATTTAAAAAGGCGCCAACATAGAGAGGGGTCAATCCCTAAAACATAACATCAATAGGTAGGCCAACATATCATATATAGTATTATTTCTTCTAGGGCCAGCCTCCATTCAAGGTGATTTAGCGAATTGCTTGCAACACTTTCTCACTGAAATTTGTCTTCTCTAATCACTTGTCCAAATTGTTTTGTGACATCTTTGGAAGCCTTGTGTGCATCTTTATTACTTTCAATTGAAGATACGATTAGTGGCCTTTGAACGCTACAATTTCCTTTCACATCAATGACAATATTTCCAACAATATTAAAAATAAATTCTATCCATTAATCAATCATCCCTCAAATCTATAAATTAAACCTCTTGTAATCTATTTTGGTATACTTCATAAATGCAAGGTTATGCTACTAGTGTGATAATCCACATACTACAATCTCTTGTCAAAAAATTTGAGCACATCCACACACTTAATGTGCATCAAGAGGCCTTTGAGAGACTTGTTTCGAGTCTTTCATCTTGGGTGCTCTTTCCTTTTAAGCTCAATCAAAGGTGACAATTGAGAATGAGCTAAAGTTTTTTTTTTTTTTTAAAGTTTCCTATTTGTGTTCCATGTTTACTTGATCAAAGTAGGGAACATACCCTCAAGGCTTGTTATCATAATATCCATTAATAAATTAACACTATAAAGTGGTCCTAAACAAAAAAAATAGGAGACATAACTAAGAACTTAAAGTTATAGAATTTCATTTTGTTAAACTTGATTTACTTTCATTATTAAAAAGAATAATTGCACTACTAAAAGAGTGCATATAATATGGCTTTGTATCAATTGAACCATAATGTATGCTTGCACTATAATGTGATTAGTTTGTACATTGTACATTGTCAACATCAAGAAATATAACACTCAGAATTTTGAATACCTAGACAAGAAACTAAAATAACTAAAATAATTAAAAATCCCATTAATAAAATAAGTCCAATAAAAAATCCATCAATTCCTAGTTTCAAATGAAAGTGAATAAGATTTATCCAATTCAAATAGAAGAACTCATTAATATTTTCAATGAAGAACTTCTACCATTTTCTTCAAACATATTTTTTTTCAAATAGCAAATTATTATCGTTTTAAGTAGAGCATTCAAACTTACCTCATAAAATCACGTGCAACGAACCAATTTTCCAGTCTTTGTTGACTTGCTTTGCTTCGTGTTAGTTGACTCCACCCTCTTTAGCTGTTGATTGACTGTTTGTTGATTGACTGTTAGTTGACTGTTTGTTGATTGACTGTTAGTACCCTCTTTAGCTGTTAACCATTATGGAACACTCTATTTTAAAATCAACGTTTTTCCAAATTTTGTTGACTAGCGTGTTATAAATACTCTCATTCCCTCTTCTTATAATTCATTCCTTCGCTTCCTCTCCTCTTCTGTTCTGTTCTGCTCTGGGTATCCTTTCTACTCCATCCTTCGTTTCTTTCTTTCTTTCTTTATTCATTTATTAGGCTCAATACTTATTTAATTACTGTCTAATTCTTTTCAATCAAACATTATTGCAGGTGAGATAAAATGGAGAGATTCTCTGTTATGCTGTGCTTGTTTATTGTTATGACATGCTGCTCTGTCACTGCCACCTCTTATCCTTCATGCTTTCCACATGAGAGAGATGTCCTCCTTGCTTTCAAGAATGACTATGATGATTACATGGATTCATATGCAGCCAAGTACTATAATAAATCGTGGAGAGGGTTTAACTGCTGCGAGTGGTATGGTGTTGAATGCAGCCACTCCTCCTCCCACGTCATCGGACTCACTTTCTCCTCTATGTATGTTTACAAAACACTCGTTCCAGTTTTGTTCCAGTTGAGCCACATAGAGTATTTGGACTTAAGCTCGAATTTATTCACTAGCCTTCTACCTAAAGGTACTAATTTTAAAGTTTATATTTATATAAATAATAATATATTGGGTGTTTGATTTTTATTTAAATATTATTTTTTATAGATTAAACAATTAATAGTAATTTTATATTTCATTTGTATTAAAAATAAAAAATAATTATTTTATTTTTTAGTGATAAGTTATTTCTAATATATTAATGTTAAATTGTTAAATATTTTCAGAAATTTCTGGCCTCCAAAAATTGAGACATCTAGATCTCAGTGGCAATTATTTTGAAGGTGAAATTCCAATGGATCTTGGCTCTCTACACGCCTTGACTTACCTCAACTTGGCTTCTAGTGGATTCCAAGGTAGAATTCCATGGCAGCTTGGGAATCTCTCACACTTGCAAAGTTTAAAAGTTTCAGGTTCAGGGTTGTTTAGCTCTAATTTAAGGTGGATAGAGAAACTCCAAGAGTTAAAATATCTATATCTTGATAGTGTGTTGTTGAATATGACAAGTTGGGAATTGGAAGGAACCCTTTCTCATCTTCATCTCCTCCAAGAGCTCAGCCTTTCAAGATGCTCTTTGACCATAATCCCCAATGTTATCCAAAACCTCACCTCCCTCTCCCATCTTTATTTAGAGGCAAACGAATTTAGCTCCACAATGCCTTTATGCTTGGGAAATATGCCTCATTTGCAAGAGCTTAGTTTTTCTAACAATACAAAATTGAGTGGAGACATAGGTCATATATTATGTGGCAAATGGCCTCAATTGACCAATTTTTATTTGTCAGGGACCAATATAACATCTTGGAATATACCTCTATCTATTGGTCAATTTCCATCTTTGACTTATCTTGATCTCTCCAACAATGAATTGAGTGGTAGCATACCTTTGCCTATTGGTCAACTTTCATCTTTGATTGATCTTGATTTGTCCAACAATAAACTCAATGGTAGCATACATTTTCCTATTGGTCAACTTTCATCTTTGAATTCTCTTGATCTCTCCAACAATGAACTAAGTGGTAGCATACCTTTGTCTATTTGTCAACTTTCATCTTTGACTAATCTTTATCTCTCTTCCAACAACCTACAAGACCACTTTTCTTTTGATTTATTTCATAGTACTAGTAACCTTGATGTCCTTGACCTCTCTTATAATAAATTGACTATTCAAATTGACCCAAAATGGATACCTCCATTTTCCTTATCTAGCTTGAGCTTGGCTTCTTGTAATATTGAAGGTATCTTGCCTCCATTCCTCTCAACACAATGTGAATTACAAGATTTGGATCTCTCCCAAAATAGTCTCTTTGGAAATATTCCATCTTGGCTAGGAGATTTATCCTCTTTAAAATACTTGAATCTATCATACAATAACTTGCAAGGCCAACTTCCATTCACCTTGAACATGAACTCTTTTTGGATTTTAGACCTACATAAGAATATGTTGAATGGTTTCCTTCCAATTCCTTCAATAGTTTCACCAAAATTGCAGCTATTGGATTTGTCACAAAATGGATTTGTTGGTGTTATCCCAGTACAAATTGGCGAGCTTCTACCTAGCATTGAATTCTTGTCAGTTTCAACAAATGATCTAAGTGGTGGCATTCCTTCTTCCATTGGTCTTCTACAAAATTTGGATGTGTTGGATCTCTCCAACAATGGATTATCTGGTAAAATACCATCAAGCCTAACTAATTGCTCTTCTTTGACAAGACTGAATTTGGGAAAGAATAATTTGACAGGATACATTTCACCTCAAATTGGAATGCTAAGCTCTCTTGTGACACTTCAACTCAATGACAATATGTTGAAGGGAAGATTGCCATCAAACCTTCAAAATTGTTCTAGCTTGCAGATTTTAAATGTGGGTGAAAATTTATTGGTGGGAAATATACCCCTTTGGCTAGCACACTTCTCAGAGTTGATGATACTTGTTTTGAGGTCTAATGATCTTCATGGCCACATTCCAAATCAATTAAGCAATCTTTCCAACCTTCATGTGTTAGATATTTCAAATAATAATTTGACTGGAGCCATCCCACCAAAATTGGCAAATTTGAAAGCTATAATGGATGCACAAGAACAAATCTCAAATAGTAGTCATCATGATTCAAGCTATTACTATAGAGAAGAGATCCAAGTGAGCAACAAAGGATTTGAGCAAGTGTATGTGAGTTCTATTTTATTACTTATCACTTGTGTTGATCTATCCAGGAATCAACTATCAAATGAAATTCCTTCAACAATTGGAAGCCTTAAAGGTCTACACACATTGAACTTATCAAGAAATAGTCTTACTGGAAAAATTCCAATTAGCTTTCAGATGCTAGAGCAATTAGAGTCATTGGACCTTTCAAACAACAATTTGAAAGGTGAGATTCCAAGTGAACTACTAAAACTATCATTTATGAGTGTTTTCATTGTATCTAACAACATGTTTTGTGGAAGAATCCCAGTAGGGGGTCAATTTGCAACATTCACTGATCCTACATGTTTCTCTGGGAACATTGGTCTTTGTGGATTTCCACTTGATAATAAAACATGTAAATGTGGAATAATTGATATCAATCCTACTCAAGAAGAAGAGGATGGGGAAGGAGGAGAAATCCCATGGCATTGGTATGTTGAGTGGATGACAAGTTTTGCTGTTGGATTTTGGGGAGTATTTGGAATCTTGATTGTCAAAAGGCATTGGCGAAGAAGATACATTCAAGTCTTGGATGAAGTTGTCAGTATTATTCTAGATGGATTAAGAGGCATCAAGTAGGTCAATATAGTTTGGCAAATGTAATTTCTATGGGGAAAGGTGTATTTCTATTTTCTCATACCTCCACCAAACATGTAGATCATATTTAATAAAGCATATGTAATTTTAATTTATTTCCAACAAATTTATTAGTGTACAAAGACTCCTCAATGGAAATATCCAAGTCTTTTGAGCTAGATTTTTTGGAATGTGTATTTGATTTTGGTAAATTATAGTATGGAATAAATTTTCTATAATTGGAAATTAAAATATAATTAAAAATCTATTTAGATATACTTTTTAATTTTATTTTATAAAATTTATGTATGATGGAAACATGTTGACAATTTTTTATCAATGTTCATTACTTCCTTTGGGGAAACAAATGTATAATAGAAATGAAAATACTTTTATGTTTGAGAAAAAAATATTAATTATTTATTTTGTTGATTGATATGTAGATTTTGTTTAATCTATCTTTTATTAAAGGTTGTGATTTTTATGTGTTAAAAAAATTATTGTCTTAATTATTATTTCTTTCTTGAAGAACATTAGCTATCATCTCTTAGATGTAATTTTTTGTGTTAATTAGCTAGTAAATATTGAGAAATAAGCAATGCCAAATTTTCTAAAACTTGTCATTGTATAATTTTCATGCAAATATAGTTAATCCATTAATCTTTATTGCAATGACATGTTACTATGAATAGTTGTGAGTTGATAAAAAAATTAAATTATGTAATACCTTCTTTGTATTGAATTGGATTGCCAACCATCATATGTGGAAGGTTTAGTACTAGGTTATACAATACCTTACTAGTATTAGATTTAAATATCAAATGTTTTATGGAAGTTTAAGAAGTTTGTCATTGAGATGCCTCTTGGTAACATGAAATGAGGTGTGAGCATAAGTTCTACAATATGCAAGTATAGAGTTGTCATTGATGTTAACATTGTGCTTTATCAACGTGTAGACCATTTTTATAGCATGAGCATGCAAAAACATGTTAAAATGCAGTGCATTGTTGCAAGAAGGTTTGATTTGGTGTAGATAATTGATGTGTAGAATTGTCTAAGTGTTAGAACAGTGTTTTTAGTGTTCAGACATCTAGTTTTTGGTCTACATTGGTCCACCTTGAAGAATTCTACTTTGTGGTTCTAATGCAGTTTTTTTTGGATGTTAGAGGAGTCTAAGTCCAGATTTTTCACATTATTTTGTCAACTGGTGAAGAGGCTATGAATGAAAAAATATTCGGTTTTCTAGTAACAGTGTTTCCTATGTAGAATGTATGTTTTTATCAGTCTACACTTCACTACAAAATGGTATCTGGTCTTGTGGATTTGTGTGAGTGTTTATAGGTGTCAATAGAGTATATGATCCAAGTGGCATGAATTTTGGAGGTCTATGTGTCCATTTGAGATTGATCAGTTGGTGAATTTTGATGTTAGGTCTTCACTAGTGCCGACCTAGTATATTTTGGGTATTGCAAAGTTTAAGTAAGTGTTGATCCAGTATAAGGTAACTATTATAGGTCCACCCCAACCTTTTTGAGGTGTTACATGTTTATTAATTAAGGCACGAGGTGTGTATTTTTGAATGATGAGCCAAAAGTTTATGTTAGGCTAACCTAATTGATGTTGCAAAGGTTTACAGATGTAATGGGTATAAGTATGAGTTCATTTATGTGTTGGAGACCTAGTGGTTATCAAATACATAAGTATTGTTCATGTGAATTGCCTGAATGTGATGTGAGTGTAGAGTAGAGCAAAGTGTTAGTGTAGAGCAGTATGAAGTGTGTAACGTTTATGTATTGAGCTTCAATGGAGTTGTAATTTATGCATACTAAAGATGCAAATGTGACAATTCACTTTGGTTGTGTGTCACCCCTCTCTTCTATCTTTTCTTCATTATGTGGGTAGTGATTCCACTAGGACAGTGAGTACATCTACAATGAGCATTTATGTAATATCTTATAACCAATTATAATATATTGTGAGGTAATCCTCACTATGGTTTTTCCCTTTTTATGTTTTCCACATAAAAATCTAGTGTTCATGTGTTATGTGATTTTTAAGGTTGCTCTCCTTTCTTACTACAAATTGAATATGCTATGTGGAATGAATGTCTAAATGTTTAAGTGGTTTCATAGAATACTGATTCACCCCCTTCTTAGTATTTCAGGTGTTCATCAATTAGTATCAGAACTTGGTCCCTTGGAAGAAGCTTAACTACTTCGGGAAGATCTTGGAGGTTGAATGTACATGGCTATTAGAAGATATCCTATCTCGTTGGAAGAGATTCCTATAGTTGGATTCACATAAGAAGATTGCGTGGTTGATACAAATGGAGAACTCAAAATATATCTTGAAGATCTGGAAAGGAATGAAGGTGAAAATAGAGATCTAAAAGAAAATGTCAAGTAGATGAATGCATTAGAAAGTTGAGAGAGAAAATCAATAAATTCAGAGAAAGACACAAGGAGGTCAGTGAGTAGTTAAAGCAAGAAAATTAAATAATTACTAGTTTAAAAGTACAAATTGGAGAAGGAAAAAGAGTTGAAGAATGCTTGAATGATAAAGTTGGAATCAAATTTGAAGAATTCTCAAAACTTGAACAAGAAGTTATGAATCTAAGATTATATTTGGGAAAAGAAAAGTGTGAAGAATAGCTCTACCATGCTCGATAAAATGATTGAAAATTAGAAACGATCTAAAGACAAAGGTGGATTAGGGTTTGAAAAAGGAGAAAGTTCAAAAGCAGATCAAAAACTAAACATTGAAAAGAAGAAAAATGAACAAAAGAAAATTGAAGGAAAGAAGAGAAATGCCAAGCAGGTTCAAAATTAGAAGAATGAAGTCAAAAGACAACTAGAATCAGACAACCAAATACATAAATATACCCATATTTTAATGGTTTATGTTATTATTGTAATAAATTTGGACATAACGCTATAGAATATAGAAGAATAATGATTCAAAATACTCCATCTTTTATTGGTTAGTGTTTTACATGCAAAAGATTTGGTCATAAGGCTAGTGAATGTAGAAATCAAATGATGAATTTCTATAATAATGGTATGATGTTTCAATATTTCAATGGATATTGTTATACATGTAATGGATTTAGGAATAAAGCTAATAAATGTAGATCTAGAATGAATGGAAGTAAGCTTGTTTAAAAGAATGCCATATGTTACAACTATAATAGGTTGATTTGGTAAAGAAGGATAATCTAGTAAAGAAGAATGATCTAGTACAAAAGGTTGATTTGGGGTATGTGCAAGATCATCATGGAAAAAATAGGCCCTTAAGTGGCAAAAAATTTAGAAAAATCAGAGTTAGGAAACTTGATGTAAAAATTTGAATAAGTTATCTATTTTCTTTCAAAAATATGTAAGAATATAATCTATAGCAAATTGAATGTAGTTTCTAAACTACTAGGTTTAATTTTTTTTAAATCTATTTGGTGAAAATTTGAAATTTCAATGTATTAGCACTTAAATTTTAGGGAAAAATAAGAAGTAGGTGTCTGTCTGACCACCCTAACCACAATAAAATGATAATATATTTTTATAAGATTTTAGATATAAGTAGAGGACTCATGTTTTGATGTGATGCATATTCTTTTGTAATTTTTTTCCAAGTAAATAATTAATTATGAATTTTTTATTATAACTTTAAAAAAATATAAAACTCGTATGTTTGATCACCTTAACTTGGTTAAAAATTCATGAAATTCATTTTTTTTAATGCTATAGTATGTGAAGAATATAATGTGACACATGTTTCGGATTCAAAAAATGTGATACCATTTGAAAGCTATAGATGTTTTTCAACCAGCTTATCAATCAGAACTTTAATTGTAATTCAAATAGAAAATGAATAATAATTATTTATTAAATTCAAAGTAAAGCATAATTTATATTGGTGGAAATATGATAATCTCCTTTAAAAACCCTTTTCATTTCATCAATTTGGGTAAAGAAAAAAGCGTTAGCCAGATACCCTACACATACCCATCATATCACCACTTTTTGGCCCATCATGATCCTGGACATACCCTTTGGTAGAAACAAAGAATGAGATGAAAAAGATTTGGAAAAAGAAGGAAGAGACAAAGGCTAAGGATGAGTCTGTGCTAGCATTTGGTATATAGATGTTTCCCTTAAAAAATAAGTTGAGAGATTTGGCTCAATGGGAGCATTAATAGAAAATAATTTATCCCCTACCAAAGAAATGGTGATGATGCTTTAGTATGTTGATATGAGGTGTGGTTTAATATGATTGACCTATTAGAGAGAATACCAATGGAAAATATCAAGATATGGAAATTTTTGAAGCAGTTGAGGATGATTATGTGTTACAATTAGAGTTCATCAACTTTATTGACTAAATCTATCAATATGAATTAGGTCAATTTGTAAAAGGGTTTATAAGTGATTTCACTTAACCAAAAATTCAATTGAAAACAAGCATTCGCGGAGAGAAGAGAAAACAAGGAGTGAAGTGATTGAAGGAGATCAAAGTTCTTGTGAATGAAACCCTAATTGAAAGGTGATTAAGAGGCATTTACAATTTATGTTCACCCTATGTTTCAAAAGTGGTTTGAATTTGTTGCACAATGTATACACCAAAATTTGTAAAGGTTGTGGATCATCCCCATCCTAAATTCAAACAATACCCTAATAAATCGATGAAAAAGGATTTGAATTGAGCGTTTTCACACATTCCATATTTTTTACTCCATATTGAGGATGTAAGAGTTTATATACATGTCAAATTAGAAGAATACAATTGATCAAAGCTAGGTAAAGCATGATTTAATGAACTCATTGGATATGAATTTGAACTAAAACCTAGGTTCACGAGCTTGGTAGAGAAAAACCTAGATGTTTGGACTAATTTTTCAAATTTCTACTATGTTAATGAATGGGTGAGATATACTTTGTGTCATATTAATGAAAAATCCCTCTAGTTGGATATGCCACATTTGATAAACAAGGACTAAATTAGGTTTGTTACTGGCTTGTGCTCAGCTAGACCAGTTTTGACACTAAAATCTATGAAAAATGAAGTGATAATAGAGTTAACTAGTGCAAAGTATGACAAGGGGACTTTGACAGTCAAAATATTGTAGATCCAAAAGTCTCTTCATGATGATTGGATAAAATATTTATGTAACTAATAAAGAAAATCCAGTCTCTACAACTATAATAAGCACTACATTTGAGATGGTAAAGAAGGGAGAAAACTATTATTTATGTGAGCTATTGAGATTACAACTTTTGGAAAACTTGAAAAAGACTAAGAATTGAAGTACCCATTCAAGTATGGTACTTTGATTATCTTCTTGTTTTATTTTCTAAATGAATTTATTGGTACAAGAAACATAGTTTGGTTAAAAGATAGACCTATAGCACATCAAATCAAAGATCACTTGTTGAGGTTGGGAGATTCTGATGCACAAAGTGATGCTATTTGGGGATTGTTTACAAATTTTCAAGAAAAGGTGTACGAAAGAGAGTGAATACCAAAGAATGTGGTAGAAAAATACAAAAATGATATCATTTTTATGGTAACTAAAGACTATTGCATAATGGAGGCCATTGAGCGTAGGACAGTTTGGATCCTAGAAATAGGATATGAAATTATATAGGAAGAAATCACTAGCTTAGTAGAATTAATGCTGAGAGCAAAGAAAGAGACACCTCTAAGTAGAGGTATGGTACTTATGAGGAGAAATCCATGAAGGTTCACATGGATCAAAGACAAGAAAATAAACAAGATTGTTGAGAAGATGACTGCATAGTTTGTGGAGGTAATGGGACTTACAAAGGAACAAGTAGAGAAGGCTAAATACATGTCTAGCTCACTAGAAGAAACATCTCATAGAATAAGGTCTGGTAGAATAGCTACCACCCCTTTGATTGCCTCCAAGTCCTTTGAAACTAAGCTTGCTATAGGATAGAAAAGGAAAAATTATACAAGTGCTCTGATGAAGGAGAAAACATCTCCATATAAGCAATAAAAGGTGACTGAGAAAGAAAAGGCCACTCTAGAAAAATAGCAAATAGGGCCTATGAGGAGAATATTAAAATCAAAAGCAACTAGAGAAAAATATATGGGTGTGAATGTAAGATCAAGAGGAAGGAGGAGGACCACAGTTGGTTTGGAAAAGGAAAATAGAAGTGTCACAACGATAATCAAGTGGAAAGAAACAAAAGATTGACATTGTGGACACATATAGCAAGGTTGAAGTTGAAAGGGAGAAGGAAGGATATAAGATACAAATGAGGGAGAAGAAACTAGAATCTAGTAAAGTAAAGATGTCACCGGAAGCAAAGAAGAAGAAGAATGGTAAGTCTTCCCCTCTTGTAAGACAACATAGCCCCATGATTAGATGATTTATTTAATGGCATTGTAGAGCATGAGATGTTTGAGCAAGCAACTGCATTGCATACTTGGCAGATGATGTTGATAAGACAACTATAGAAGAGGTAGTTGCAAAATACATTGTTACTTTTGAAGTGAATATTAAGAATATTGAAAAAAAAATTGAGGAGTTGAGAAATGTACTATATGATAGAATACAAGAAGCCATTGACGAAGAAGGAAAATTGAGACCTTTTTCTTTGGAGAAGGTTAGTGAACCCCTCTTAGATGAAAATAAAGCCACATTAGCTCAATTGTATGATAAAGAGTTCTAAACAAAGAAAAGGGTAATTACTCTTATGCTTAGAGATTAGAATGATCTTGAAAGGCTCCAAAGTGAAACTATGGAGAAGGTTGTTGATTTGGCATAGAGATTAGGACCAACTTTGAATAGTGAAGAAGAAATGTGCATGATATGTCAAATCTAGAAGTTAATGTAATAGAAGAAGCACAACAAGAAGATTCTCAAAATGAACATGGAACAAAAGAGGAGAATGTACAGGATGACATTCTTCTAGATGTGGAAGAAAATGTTGTTGAAGAGAATGTTATTGGTGGTGATAATACTATAAAAGAATATATTAGTAGTGATGCTCCTCTCGTGAGAGAAAATACTATTGCAAAAGAAAATTTTATAAAGGAATGGAAGGAGAATGTCCCTATAGATCACAACTCACATCGTCCAAAACTAGAAAGGAATGTTGAAAAATCAATACAAGACATCTCATAGATGAATATGCCTCTAGATAACAAAGAAGAATTAGTTGATGAGGAAAAGAAGGGTGAGGAAAAATTAGTCAATGTTGAGAAAAAGGGTGAAAATATAGATGTCGACAGTAGTGACAAATAAAATGCTTTAGAGAAGAAGGATGCAATGGTTGGAGAATCTTTCGGTACTTCTAGACATTCCAACTCCAATTCCAACCGGCTGTGTCTACCCTACTACAACTTCCAATGCAACATGGGTAGGTAGATATGAATAAGATTTCTCCATTGCACAAGCTTCAATTAGGTGATGTATTCCATGCCTTTGCTCAGAAGGAAATTTTGAAAACTCATTAAAAGAGCATAGATATTATTGATGAAGCTGTGAAGGTGTTACAAGAGAGCATACCCTATGCAAGCATACATAATTATTTGTCCAGTATAGAAAATTTGAAGTTTTTTCCTGATTCATTTAAAGATTATTCTTGTGTTCTAAAGGAAAAATTGGAGAAGAAGATAAATAAAAAGGTGAATGATAAGATATTAATAGATATAACAAATAAATGTGCCATCACACATAATAATTTCATAATAACCTTAAGGATGTATATGATTGCATTGTGAAAGCTAAGATCTTGTTCCAATTTTATATAAAGTGGCTTGGCTCAAAGCATCAAGGATGAGATGGAATCCATTGAGTCCTAAATTAATAAGGCATTTGGTGTCTATGATCTGACAAAATACATTGATGGGAGCATAAGGACAGTAATTGAGAATTTGCATGAGCAGTTCTTCCAATTGCATATACAAAAGGAGAAGATTATAGTGTAGTTTGCACAACTCAAGGATCTAGAAAATTCCAAATTCATAGCTATCTCTAGTGTCATGATTAGTGCATGAAAAGAAATGAAGTTAAATACAGTACCCAACACTTCAGATGATGGTGAAGAACTTCTTATGGAGTTTGAGACTCAGAGTTGCATGCTTGGCCTAGCCAAGAAAGGATGGGAAGAAGGCAAGAAAGATTGAAAAACCTACCTTGAAAAGTTGTAGGTGTCAAATACTTCTTTTGGTTAATGTTGTATATTTCTTTTCTTGTTATGCATTTTAGTTTCTTAGATAGATTTCACTAGATAATTTTCCAGTGAAAATTTTGATTTGGTTTGTTGAATAGAACTCTTAGGGGAAGTTAGTAAAGTTTTTTCAATTTTTTACTCTCTTATATACATGTATATAACAATTAGGGAGAAAACATGAGTATGTGAGTATCTATGTAATTCAGAAAATGTAAAATCATGCAAGTCATGCAAGGAGGAGAAGACATGTGTCAAAGAGAGAGAAAAAGACATAACATGTGTATATTCCCTTTCCCCTTGATGTCAAAGGGTGGGAATAGTTTTGGAAATAAATTTTGGTATGTTGCCATTAATGACAAAGGGGGAGATTATTGGAAGTTTAAGGAGTTTTTCATTGAGATTCCTCTAGGCAACTTGAGAATGAGGTATGAACATAAGTTGTACATTATGCAAGTATAGTGCTATAATTGGGTATGTGCAAGATCATGATGGGTCAAAAAGTGGCGATATTATGGGTATTTGTAGGGTATGTGGCTGACGACTTTTTTTATACCCAAAAATGATGAAATAAAAAGGGTTTTTAAAGGAGATTCTTAGCTTTCCACCAATATAAATTATGCTTTACTTTGAATTTAATAAACAATTATTATTCATTTTCTATTTGAATTACAACTAAAGTCCTAATTGATAGGTTGATTGAAAAACATCTATAGCTTTCAAACGGTATCACATTTTTTGAATCCAAAACATGCATCACATTCTATGCTTTGAATTCTATAGGATTAAAAAAATAAAAATTGAATTTCATGAAGTTTTGACCAAGTTAAGGTGGTCAGACATAAACATTTTTATATTTTTTAAAATATGTAATAAAAAATTCATAATTAATTATGTATTTGGAAAAAAAATTACAAAAAAATATGCATGACATCCAGACATGAGTCCTATACTTATGTATAAAATATTATAAAAAAATATAATCATCTTATTGTGGTTAGGGTGGTCAAATAGATACCTACTTCTTATTTTTTCCCTGAAATTTATGTACTCTGCATTGAAATTTCAAATTTTCACCAAATAGATTTTTGTTTTAAAAATAAACATAGTAGTTTAGAAACTACATTCAATTTTCTATAGATTATATTCTTACATATTTTTGAAATAATATAGATAACTTATTCAAAATTTTACGTCAACTTGCCTAACTTTGATTTTTCTAAATTTTTTGCCATTTAAGGGCCTGTTTTTTCCATGATGATCCTGCATATACCCAATTGATGTCAACATTGTGCTTTATCAATGTCCAAACCATTTTGTATAGCATGAGCATGCATAAACATGTTAATCTAGTGCATAGTTCCAAGAAGGTTTGATCTCGTGCAGACAGTTGAAGTGGAGAATTGGATAAGTGTCAAAACAATGTTTTTAGTGTACAAGACATCCAGTTTTTGATCCACATTGGTCTTCCTTGAAGAATTTTTCTTTGTAGTTCTAATGAAATTTGTTTGGATGTTAGAGGATTCTAATTATTGATTTCCACATTGTTTTTTCCACTAGTGAAAAAGTTATGAATGATAGAATATCAGGTTTTCCAGTAATAGTGTTTCCTATGCAAAATGTATTTTTTGATCATTCTACACTTCACTGCAGAATGGTACCTAGTCTTGTAGATTTTTGGGAGTGCTCGCAAGTGTTAGTGGAGTTTTTTCTCCAAGTGGAATGAATTTTGGAGGTCTGTGTGTCCATTTGTGATTGATCAATTGGTGAATTTTGATGTTAGGTATTCATTGGTGTCAACCTAGTATATTTGGGGTATTGCAGAGTTTAATTAAGTGTTGATCCATTATAAGGGAACTATTATAGGTCCACCCTAATCTATTTGAGGGTTACATATTTTTGAATTAAGATACAAGGTGTGAATGTTTGAATGTTGAACTGACAAGTTATGTTAGGTTGACCTAATTGATGTTGCAAAGGTTTGTAGATGTAATGGGTATACGTATGAGTTCATTTCCATGTTTCCTACATTCCACATGAGAGATATATTTCCTCATTGCTTTCAAGAATGAGTATGATTATTACATGGAATCAAATATATCCACAACAATATGAGTCATGGAGAGGCTTTAATTGTTGCAAGTTTTTTGGTGTTCAATGCATCAAATTCTCCTCCCACATCATCCAACTCAACTTCTCCAGTTAGGATGGTTGGAGTTTAGACAATGATTATATTAAAAGCACTAATTCTAGTTTAGTTCCAATTAAAATACATATGACATTTAGACTTAAGCTTCAATTCCTTCATTGGCCTTCTACCTAAAGGTATTAATTTGAAAGATAATGTTTATATAAATAATAATATATTTGGTGTTTGATTTTTATTTAAATATTTTTTATAGATTAAAAAATTAATAGTAATTTTATGCTTAATTTGTATTAAAAATAAAAATAATTATTTTATTTTTTAGTGATCATTTATTTCTAATATATATTAAATATTAAATTGTTTAATATTTTTTAGAAATTTTTGGCCTTCAAAAATTGAGACATCTAGATCTCATTCACAATCATTTTGAAGGTAAAATTCCAATGGATCTCGGCTCTCTACAAACCTTGTCTTACCTTGAATTAGCCTATAGTGGATTCCAAGGTAGAATTCCATGACAACTTGTGAATCTCTCTCACTTGCAATATTTAGAAGTTTTAGGCTAGGGGTTGTTTAGCTCTAATTTAAGGTGGATAGAGAAACTCCAGGAGTTAAAATATTTGTATCTTGGTGATGTATTGTTGAATATGACAAGTTGGGAATTGAAAGGAACCCTTTCTCATCTCCATCTCCTCCAACAACTTGGCCTTTCAAATTTCTCTCTAACCATAATCCCCAATGTTATCCAAAACCTCATCTCTCTCTCCCATCTTTATTTAGATGCAAATAAATTGAGCTGCACAATTCCTTTATGCTTGGAAAATGCACCTCCTTTACAAGAGACTGGTTTTCCTTACAATGCAAAATTGAGTGGAGATATAGGTCATATATTATGTGGAAAATGGTTAAAAATGACTAGGTTTTATATGTTGGGGATGTAAGGAAGCTAAGGTAATAGAACAACTTCCTACACTAATCTTAATAGAAGAAAAATTCAAAAAATTATAGATCCTTAAGAGTTACAAAAACTTAAACATAAATAATATAAACATCATGCATACCATGACACAATGATTTACGTGGGGAAAACCCTTTTGGGAGAAAAACCCCACACTCCAAAAGTCGCTTAGTATATTATTTAGAAATCACTGAGATTACAATATACTTGCAGAGCAAACTTCTCATAGGAGTATCACCACCAGAGATCAAGAGACAACATAATCGCTATTAGATTCTCATAATACATCACCATCTATCTATTGCAACCATAATACAACATCCTCATAAAATAGGGTTAGATTCTAGGGAAAGACAAGCCAACAAAATATCCACCATTAGATCTAAAACCTAATATTGAATGGTCCAGATTTACAATATATCATTATTTAATGTATTTCGACCATTTTAGGATTTTCTTGAAAAAGTTAACATGCTCACATTTTTCTCTTTGTTACCATTGTACCTATTGGTGTAACTAGGAAATATATATAAATATATATACATCTGATCAATAATAAATTGTATATAATTGCAAGGTTGAGACACATTTTTCCAACAAGTCTCTCACTTATCAAACACCTTGCAAGAGCAACATGATGGTGTAAACATTTTCTCTTTAATTTCTAGGGGTTGGAAGGCCCATAGTCTCTGAACACCATTTGAACTTCTTTGTACTCACAAGCTTAGTTAAAGAATCATTAACATTCATCCAAGTCTCCACCTTAACCAGCTTCACCCTACCATCTTCAACCATATCTCTAACAAAATGATACTGCACATCAATGTGCTTGGTCCTAGCATGAAATGTTAGGTTGTTGGCTAGACATATCACACTCTAACTATTGTAATAAATTTTCACTACGCCTTCTTTTATTCCAATATCTGAACACAATCTCTTAAGCCAAATGGATTCTTTCCAAGCATGAGTAGCTGTCATATACTTTGTTTAAGTAGTGGACAAAGAAACCATAATGTGTTGCTTACTCATCCAACTAATTGCACCACCAAATATAGTAAACACATAAGCACTGGTGGATTTTTTTCTATCAACATCACCTGACCAATATGAATCCACATAACCATGACTATCAAGGGAAAAATCATCTTCAGTCATATTACTATGATAACATAAGGAATAATTTGAGGTACCCTAGAAATACCTAAAGATTCTTTTAACTTCATCCCAATGAACTCTACCAAGATTAGACACATAGCTAGAAAGAACTCCCACTACTTGGGAAATGTCTAGTCTAGTACAAACCATTACATACATCAAACTTCCAACTACACTCTAGTAAGGAACTCTTATCATGTCTTCCATCTCTGATGGAGATGTTGGAAAATTTGAAATAGATAGCTTTGTTCCAATTGAAACATGAACACACAATGGTCGACAATCCTGCTTATCAAACCTCTATAAAATTGAGTTGATATACTTACTTTTGCTAAGTCATAGCTTTTTGTTCACTCTATCTCTTTAATTTCCATCCCAACAATGTGTTTATCTGCACCAACATATTTCATTTCAAATTTAGTAGCAAATTGAGATTTTAGTTCTGAAATCATACATTTCCCTCTACCAATAAATAACATATCATCAACATATAATGCAATAAAAAAGAAACAATCACCATCAATTTTATAATAAACACAATGATTTGATTTAGAATTCTCAATTTTCAAACCAAATTACTTTTACCTTTCACCATGTAGTGCTCTGGTTATGTCATATAAATATCCTCATCTAAATCACCGTGAAGGAAAGTAGTTTTCACATCCATTTTCTCAACCTCTAAATTGTAAGCAATAGCAATAGAAAGCAAAAATATAATGGATGCATTTTTTGTAGCAAGATAAAATATCTCACCATAATCAACACCCTCAACTTGAGAGTAACCCTTTGCAACCAACCTTTCTTTGTACTTCTCAATACCTCCATCTGAACCAAACTTTTTCTTAAACACCAATTTGCAACCAACAAGTTTTTTCCTTTAGGCAATGGTAAATGATTCCTTGTATCATTCTTTTTCAAAGATTCCATTTCTTCATCCATAGCAATCTTCTAGGATTCTACATCATTCATACCTAGTGCCTCTTCTACAAATCTGGGTTCATCCATGTTAGTATTCAAAGAAAAAATACATCTCCAATCATCAGGTGAATACCTTTCAGAGTGTTTTCTATGCATTGTAGACCTATGAACAATTGAGTTGGAGGTTCTTCCTCCTCTTCTAAAGATCTAGAGCTAGATGAGCTCTCCTCAACTTCTTGTCTATCCTTGGGCCTCAATTCAACTTTTTTAGGTGTAAAAGGAAATTGAATCACATCTTCATGTTTACTTTTGTTTTGCTGAAATATAATAGAAGAAGGCTTAGTTTCTCTAAAAATAACACTTCTACTATTTATTACCTTCTTTAC
Organism: Sequoia sempervirens; assembly: GCA_007258455.2. NCBI lineage: Eukaryota > Viridiplantae > Streptophyta > Pinopsida > Cupressales > Cupressaceae > Sequoia > Sequoia sempervirens. The sequence goes on from VDFB02096642.1 coordinate 18,882, forward strand.
ATAGGATCCCAAAGCTTGTATCCTTTCAAACTTTAACTATATTTGATGAATATACATTTCACAAGCTTTTTCTCCAACTTTGTTCTCTTCTCCTTTGGCACATGTTCATATGCCTCACAACCAAAAACTCCAAGATTTCTTAATGAAGGCTTATGACTCGACCATGCCTCTATAGGAATCTTATCAACAAGAGATGATGTAAGAGACCTATTAATCAAGTAACAAACAGTGGAAATAGCTTCAGCCCAAAACCTATTGGCTTTCAATTGAATATTGTGATTGTTTGTCCTTGATGTCAAAACAGGCTTTGGTGATATTGATATTGACCATAGTTGATGTACATGATCTTAGATTTTAGCGTTTGGTACATATTGATTGGCTTGGGTAATACATGATACACAAATGCTCTACATTATTTTGTTGGTAGTAGTTATGCATGTGTTGGTTGGTTTACACCTAATGATATCTTCAGTAGTCTATTCAGTTGTATTTATAATGGTCTTAGTTAAGTTTGGATACTCTTGCATTATTCAGTTTTTGTTACTTTGGTTGGACTAATTCAGTACTTTGGGGACAGTGCTTTGGATACCTTCATTTTTTTTTTTGTGATACTAATCATTTTGGATTCATGTGCAAAGAATATATATATGGGGTTGATGATTAGGTGATATCATGTTGTTCTGACACTCATATTGTTTCAATGATTATTGGTTGGTACTTACATTTGCATTTTCAAATTTTAGTGATTACATGGCATTGATAAGGCATACATAGATGAAAGTAATGTTGAAATTCAACTATAGGATTTGTTTGTTTTCACAAGGTATTTAAAAATATGTTCTTCACCTTGTGTGAAGTTTACTAGCACACATTCTTATACATCTTGTTTGGTAAACAATGGTGAATACTTGGACTTTGCCTTAGCATTGGTCTTCCATTATTGATCAAGCCCTTCACATTTTTTATACGATATTAAATTATCATTGGGCTAGATGTTTATTTGGAAACAATGTTTAAAGTGTTATTGTATCAGTCTTTTTTTTATGTTTAACATGGCAATGACATTGTATTGAATCTCACATAGCATGGTATTGGGATTCTTGTGTTTCACATGGTTTTTTGTTGTGACATTGGGTTCATTGATTCATTATGTGGCATTTACACTTGATGAATTATTGGTCAAAGTGCATTATGGCTTCATGTGGTAAATAGGTCACGTGGATAGTGGCTCATGTGATGACAAAAATAATAAAGTTATCATTTGTGTTGTTGACATCACACAAATTTGAAATGATATAGAATATTATCTCATTCACATTTGAAATCATTATACACATAGTTTTGGTATTTGGAATAGGGAAAAATGAGTTTGTAATTATCATTCTTTCAAAGGTGAAACCCTAGCCACCATCCAAAATTTACAGAGTCAGTTTTGAGACTTTCATGAATTCTTGTTCGAGTTAGCTGAAGTGAAGGAAGGAATTGCAAGTTAGTTGTTTGTCTCACAGTTGGAAATGAAGGTATTCTTGAATTTTTTGTTTGACATCTAGCTGACATAAACTAAGATAAATCTTGACAATATCTTTGTCATTTCAAAATGAAGATTGCAAGAAGATTGCAAAACATTTTTCATTTTGCTCTCATTCTTTGTTTTTTGATTCAACATTTCAAAAAATGTTAAATATGTTTAGTATTCTTTTAAAAGCTTGGTTTGAAAATAAAATATAAAAGCAGTTGTAAATAACTGCATTTTATTTTTTTTATTACTCGAGTTTGAGCTCAAGAGTCTCAATGATTTACACAAGTTTACATTGATAAGCATGGATTTTAGCCATTGCTCAGATATAGAAAGATTTGGAAGGAAAAAAAAAATTATTATTGTTTTGAAAAGAAAAAAATGCTATTATTGTAAAGGGTTGTTCAGAAACCCTAATGTCATTCGTAGATTTGAAAATCAGTTATAAGAAAGACAATTGGAAATCAATTTGACACTATTTTTGTGCATATATATATACATTCAAAGGTCTTGAAACAAGTATGGTATGAGAGAAGAAAAATAGAGACAAATTTTAATCCAATCTGATTATATGTATTTGAAATATTGAAAATCTTTAAGAGGCAATATTGCTATACCTGATATTTTAAGGATTCTAATTTTCTTTTGAATTCTTAAGGTATTGTGTTTACCAATTAGTTTTTGTAAAAGGTTTTATTGAAATAGAGAAATCCTCTAAATCATTGATATTATTTAGAATTAATAAAAGGAGTTGGTGTTCCTAAATTGTAAAGGGTTGGTGCTCTTGTAATAATAGAGTTGGTGCTCCTATATGAGTTGGTGCTCTAATAATAAAAGGAATTATTCGAGTGTTTTTTTATATCCCAAGAGGGTTTTTCCACTCAGGAAAATAATGTGTTATGTGGTGAAATCTATGCATTTGTGTTTCATCACATGTGCTTAAGTGTTAATGTTTTCATTTTGGCATTTTTCACTAAAATTCATGCAATGCTCTGATACTTGACTAAACATTTCATTTTGTTATAAAAGTGTTCAAAGTATACTTGAAGTCTTGTGGAAATAAAGCATTAAAAGGACTTGTTCAATCAAGTTTATATGAACAATCAATATCATGCTTTGACACTGTTATGTAACCTTTTATCAATCTATCATTCTGCTAAAATTTTGGGATGTGTTAGAATTCACCTTGCAATTTTAAGAGGGTTCATAAAGTTGTCTCAAGTTTATTGTGTGATTTTCTCTTGAAGTTAAAAGTTTGAAAATTTGTACATTAATCTGATTCACCCCCCCTCTCAGAGTAATTCATCTTCCAACAATTGGTATCAGAGCATAGGGTCTTGCATTACATTTCCTACCTAGGATTTATTCTGGTCTTGGAAGTCAATATGTCTTATGTGCAAGAAGGTTCATCTATTACAAGAGATCCTTTATTTGATGGCTCTAATTTTGTGTTCTGGAAAGTCAGAATGGAAACATGTGATTTCTTTAGATCTTGATGTTTGGAACTTAATGTGTAGTAAATACACTATCCCTGATACCATACCTATAGATCATGATGAGAAAAGGAAATATGAAATGAATGCAAGAGCTAAACATGCACTCTTGTGTGGCTTGACAAAAGATGTATTTGTTAAAGTTAGGCATTGTAAATCTGCATATGAAATTTGGGAGAAGATTGAAAACGTGTATCAAGGAAATGAAAAGTTCAAGCAATCCAAAATCCTTACTCTTAAGAATCAATTTCAGGAAATGAGAATGAAAGATGATGAAAAGATTGTTGATTATTTCTTAAGAATAGATGAAGTTGTCAAAGCAAGAAGAGGTCTAGGTGAAACAATTATAGATTATGATGTTCAAAAAGTGATTAGAACTTTGCATCCTAAATTTGAGTCTAAAGTTTCTACTCTTGAAGAAAAGAAATGTTTTGATTCACTTACCTTGGATAATTTATAGGCATATTAACAACCTATGAAATGAGGATCACAAGCTCTACTTCAACTTCTAAAGAGACTGCTTTTAAAGTAGAAAAGAAAGAAGATTTAGATAGTAAATCAGAATTGTATAATTCTTTAGAAGTTCTTTTAGTGAGGAAGTTGACAAAGAAATATAAAGGAAAAATGTCATTCAAATGTTTTACTTATGGAAAGTTTGGACACTTTGCTACTAAATGTCCTTATGGTGATCAAACCAATGAGGATGAAAATTCAAAAAAATAGTATAAGAAAAAGGCTTTTGATCCTCAAAAGAAGTTTAACTTCAAAAAGAAAAAGAGTCTCTTTACCAAAGAAGACTCGGATGAATCCTTAGATGATGAAGATGAAAATTTATTCATGGCTAAAGTTGATTCGCAAAAGGTTTCAAATAAAGAATCAGATAATCAGTCTGTTTTAGAAGATGATAAAATAGATCTAAAAGGTGAAACTATATTTATGGCCACAATGAATGAAATGTAGTTGCAAGAAAATAGACTTGTAGATACTTTTGCTTCTAATAAAGAATTGAATGGTTTTGAGAATGAACTGAAAATTGCTCTAAGTGAAGTTCAAAATTTGAAGGACTTAGTATACCAAAAAAATTAGATTGAGCAAGATACTGAGAATCTAGTAAGTAAGATTATAATCACTGAAAAGGAAATTACTAATTTAAGACTTCAAGTTGAAATTCTTAAGATTACAAGGATGCAATTGGAATTCAAGGAAGAAAAGTGTTGTATCTTAGAAACTAAAATCAACAATCTTAGAAAGGAATTTGATAATTTTATAGATCTTTTGAATAAAAAAAGGTCCTATGAAGACAAGTCAGGTCTTGGTTATATGAATGATTCAAGTGATTTTATAGATTTAAATGTAAAAGCTAAATATGATAGATCTAGACAAGCTTCCTACAAGAAGAAAAATAGTCTTTCTAAGACAACTATGAAAATCAAAGTTAAGTTGATTTGGATGCCTAAAGAGAGAAATGCAAAACCATAAGGTATCTTTAGTCAAATTGAATTACATGTTAAAGTTGAAAATACATGGATCTTAGATAGTGGTTGTTCTCATCATATGATAGGGGACAAAAGTATTTTTACTGAACTTGAATTTGGTGATTTTTGTTTAGTATGGTTTGGTAATGATGATTACATACAACTTATGGCAAAAGGCACAATGGTTTTTGGTAACAACATTTTCTTGCCAGATGTTTATTATGTAGCAGGTTTAAAACACAAACTGTTAAGTGTGACACAAATATGTGATCAATATTTATGTATTCTTTTTTATGATTGTGGGTGTCAGGTTAAAAGGAAATTAGGAGAAATAGTTATTGTTGGTTCAAGGACACAAGGAAATATCTATGAAGTGACTAGTGTGAATGTGCTTGATCAGTTGAGGAGGAGTCTCTATGATCTTCCTCCTATTTCTTTTCACTAATCAATCTTTGTGATTGCAGGGTGTGTTTTAAAGTTTTATCTTATATCCCTAAAAGTATAAACTATAATCAATTATTTGTAGTTTAGTTGGTGTTTTGGAATAGTTTGCATTTTTTTTATTACATGAAGGATTGTGTGTTAACATTATCTTGATTATGGAAAAAAGATGTATAAATTTTTTCTTGAGAATTGATATTAGTTGCTTGGACATTTAATTCTTAGTTGTTCTATCTACATAAAGAGGAAGGCTCTATGATATGAAGAGAGAATTTAGAAAACTCTATGTCTGAGGAGATGGAGAAGAAAGATTATGTTTTTTTAAGTCATGCAATTTTGTCTACTTCATGAAGCAATGTGGAATAGGGTTTCAAGGCTTCTCGAAACAGTCTTTTTTGAATTCTTTTTAAAGTATGCATGTTCTTAGTGGGAGACATTCTTATCTTGCTACACCATTTTTTTCCTTAAGCATTGTTCATCTTTGAATATTCCATTGGATGGTATTATGTGCATTTTCATATTATGGTTGATATAATAGTTGTTTAATGTTTAGATTGGCAAGTTAAATTGTTTCAAGTTTCCTGAGATGATTACTTAAGAAAAGACAACATCAGTGAAAGAAAAATTTGTTGCTTGGAAATAGATGTAAGGTGCTTGTAGGGGTATGATAGTAATACTAGCATTCTGACAGTGAGTATACAGATGATAACATGAAAGAATTGCATAACTCAATGATGATTTTTATATTGCCTACGTATGATAGTTCTTTTTTATGTTGTCAGTATAGTAGACATGATGACAACTTTTATAGTTGCTTTGGTATAACAATACTTTGTTGGTTCACACAATTGATCATTATTTTTTTGATATGGTTCATGATAATTGGTATGATAGGTGACAGTATGGTAATATTTATTGATATGCTTCCTTGATTCATGCTTGAAAGTTTTTTTTTTCTATACAAAAGGAAGTTGGTTCTGGCATGATATGTCGATCTTATGAGATTTAGTTGACAATGTTCATATCCTTCATGGTATTCAAAAATTTATGCTTATCATGTGCATAGTATGGTGTTATTTCATCAAGGCTTCATCTAAAACAACTTGGATAATTATGTTTCTACTTGTTGAATGCTCTCTATCCTTGTTCCAATGTGGTACTAAGAAAGAAGTAATGATACCAATTTTGATATATTTTTGCATAGCGCTTCTTTGTAGGGGGAGCTTGGTTCTACATGTTTTCATTTCCAACTCTCTTTTCTATTTTCATTTGCTGCTCCATTGTTTCTCTTGTAGTTGTTTTTGATTGGATAATTGGTTGGCTTCATTTGTTTATATATTAATGGCATATTACATTCTTTTCTATTCTTCCTTTCTCCTTGTGACAAAAAGGGGCAGAAAATGATGGTTCAGTGATTGGTTTAGATGGCTAAATTTTTTCCATCAAGGACAAAGGGGGAGTTTGTTGGATTTCAATTGATTAGTGTGATTGTTTGTCCTTGATGTCAAAACAGGCTTTGGTGATATTGATATTGACCACAGTTGATGTACATGATCTCAGATTTCAGCGTTTGGTACGTATTAATTGGCTTGGGATATATGTGATACACAGATGGTCTACATTGTTGTGTTGGTTGGCTTACACCTGATGATATCTTCAATGGTTTGTTTAGTTGTATTTATAATGATCACAGTTTAGTTTGGATAATCTTGCATTATTCAATTTTTGTTACTTTGGTTGGACTAATTCAGTACTTTGTGGACAGTACTTTGGATACCTTTAGTTTTTTGTTTGCGATATTGATCATGTTGGATTCATGTGTAGAGAATATATATATGGGGTTGATGATCAGGTGATATCATGTTGTTTTGACATTGATATTGGTTCAATGATTATTGGTTGGTACTTACATTGGCATGTTCATATTTTAGTGATTACATGGCATTGATAAGGCATACATAGATGAAGGTAATGTTGAAATTAAGCTATAAGATTTGTTTTTTTTCACAAGGTATTTAAAAAGATGTTCTTCACCTTGTGTGAATTTTTCTAGCATGCATTCTTATACATCTTGGTTGGTACACAAAGGTGAATACTTGGACTTTGCCTTAGCATTGGTCTTCCATTATTGATCAAGCCCTTCACATTTTGTATATGATATTAAATTATCATCGAGCTAGATGTTTATTTGGCAACACTATTTAAAGTGATATTGTATTGGTTTTTTTTTGTTTAACATGGTGATGGAATTGTATTGAATCTCACATAGCATGGTATTGGGCTTCTTGTGTTTCACATGGTTTGTTATTGTGACATTGGGTTCATTGATTCATTACGTGCCATTTACACTTGATGAATTTTTAGTCAAAGTGCATTATGACTTCATGTGGTAAATAGGTCACGTGGATAGTGACTCATGTGTCAACAACAATAATAAAGTTATCATTTGTGTTGTTGACATCACACAGATTTCAAATGATATTGAATATTATTTCATTCAAATTTGAAATCATTATACACTTGGGTTTGGTATTTGGAATAGGGAAAAATGAGTTTGTAATTATCATTCTTTTGAAGGTGAAACCCTAGCCGCCATCCAAAATTTGTAGAGTCATTTTTGAGAATTTGATGGATTCTTGTTCGAGTTAGTTGAAGTGAGGAAGGAATTGCAAGGTAGTTGTTTGTCTCACAGCTGGAAATGGAGGTATTGTTGAATTTTTTGTTTGACATCTAGCCGACATAAAATAAGGTAAATCTTGACAATATCTTTGTCATTTCAAAATGAAGATTGCAAAATGTTTTTTAGTTTGCTCTCATTCTTTCTTTTTTGATTCAACATTTTGAAAAATGGAAAATATGTTCAATATTATTTTAAAAGCTTGTCTTGAAAAGAAAATATAAAAGCAGTTGTAAATAATTGCATTTTAGTTTTTTTATTACTCGAGTTTGAGCTCAAGAGTCTCAATGATTTACACAAGTTTACATTGATAAGCATGGCTTTTAGCCATTGCTCAGATATAGAAATATTTGAAAGGAAAAATAAAATTACTATTGTTTGGAAAAGAAAAAATGCTATCATTGTAAAGGGTTGTTCAGAAACCCTAATGGCATTCGTAGATTTGAAAATCAGTTATAAGAAAGACAGTTGGAAGTCAGTTTGACACTATTTCTGTGCATATATATATACATTCAAAGGTCTTCAAACATGTATGGTGTGAGAGAAGAAAAATAGAGACGAATTTTAAGCCAATTTGATTATATGTATTTGAAATATTGAAAATCTTTGAGAGGCAACACTGCTATACCTTGTATTTTGAGGATTCTAATTTTCTTTTGAATTCTTAAGGTATTGTGTATACCAGTCAATTTTTGTAAAAGGTTTTATTGAAATAGAGAAACCCTCTAAATCATTGATATTATTTAGAATTGATAAAAGGAGTTGGTGCTCCTTGTAAGAGTTGTTGATGAACTCAAGCTCCCAGGATCAATTGCAAAACCAAGATAAGTCTTCTACGCGAGAGCAACAAGAGATAAAATGTTGGAATATAGTGCAATAACAAAATGATGTTATTATCACACACTAAATGATACAATATGCCTCAAATCTCCCTTGAATTGATTGAGTTAATATGAACTCATCTGGACTACATAGGAGGGAGAGGTGAGTGCAGAATATATAGTAGAATATGGGAAAATAATTCCAAGAGGGGAAATAACTCCCAAATAACCAAATTAGGTGGGAGTTATGCCTACTTGGAAAATGTCAAACATGTGGCATAACCTACTCAGAAAGAGACAGATGAGTGGTTTTGTGAGGTGGCATATAAGGCCAAAAGAGGGTGTGAAACTCAACCACCCAAGTGTGAGTGGAAGAAACACATGTAATTGATGGATTACACCATGTGTCCTCACATAAACCACATCTCCTATAACCTAAGGTATTCTTAATAATGTGTAGGAAAAATAATATTAAAAAACTTACACTAACACTCCTAAATTGTAAAGGGTTGTTGCTCTTGTAATAATGGAGTTGGTGCTCCTGTTTGAGTTGGTGCTCTAATAATAAAAGGAATTATTCGAGTGGTTTTTTATGCCCCAAGAGGCTTTTTCCACTCAGGAAAATAATGTGTTATGTGGTGAAATCTGTGCATTTGTGTTTCAACCCATGTGCTTAAGTGTTAATGTTTTCATTCTAGCATTTTTCATTAAAATTTATGCAATGCTCTGATACTTGACTAAACATTTCATTATGGTATAAAAGTGTTCAAATTATACTTGAAGTCTTGTGGAAATAAAGCATTAAAAGGAATGTTAAATCAAGTTTATATGAACAATCAATATCATGCTTTGGCATTTTTATTTAAGCCTTTTATCAATCTATCATTCTGCTAAAAGTATTTGATGTGTTAGAATTCACCTTGCAATTTAAGAGGGTTCATAAAGTTGTCTCAAGGTTATTGTGTGATTTTCTCTTGAAGTCAACAGTTTGAAAAATTGTACATTACTCTGATTCACCCCCGTCTCATGGTAATTCATCTTCCAACAAAACCTTTGTTCTAGAACAACACCACTCAACATACTCCTAACCCTCTCCATCAGTGTCTTGTTCATTCTTTCTGCAACTCCATTCTATTGTAGAGAATATGGAGTTTTCTTTTATCCATGAATACCACAATATTTACAAAATCTATCAAAATCATTAGAGAAAAATTCACCACCATTATCAGTCCCCAAACATTTTATTTTCTTTCCAATTTGCATTTCAATTTCCATTGCTTTAAATTCTTTAAATTGACTGAAAACTTTAGATTTACTCTTTCTAAAATAAACCCATTCCCTTTTACTATAATAATCAATATTTAAGGGTGATCCCACAAAGTTGGTTTACAATTTTTGGGAGGATCTGATTTTTGCTAAAATCACATATTTTTAGAAAATATAATGATTTAAGCCTTAAAAATATCCATTTAAAGCATTCCCATTGAAGAGGGTTTGATCAAACTACCTTAAATCAAACCCCCTTGGATAGAACCTTGCTAGTTTTAAAACATACCTATAATAGAGTCTCCTTTACACTTATCAAAATGCTGATAAAAAACCACTTTTGATTTACCTTTTGGGGGATCAAATGAATTCATTTAAAATTTATTTTTTGTAAGTAGGTAGTCCTTATTATAAGCTTCCCAAAAAGTATAATTTTAAATAAATTTAATTTTATTCTTATATTTATTTTTTATTTCTTGTGACTAACGGTTTTTCATCGAAAATCAAGCTCTTTGTTCTACACATGGAAAAATAGCATATTATCAAAAAAAAAATGAAAAAGTGAGTGCACCAGTTATTGAAGTCCTCAATCCTACAAAGAAAAAATAATTGAATTTTGATACATACAAAAAAAGTTACGTGTTATACGGTCGCGTGTTATGTCTGAATTATAATTGGTTTGACTTTGAAACTTGATTAAAGAAAAATGTTCAATTAAAAACTATATAACCAAGTGGAAGCACTAGATACAGGAGTTACAAATCTAAATTTTTAAGAATTATAATTTTATCCTTCATATAAAAAAAGTTATGCGTTAAATGGTGAGCGTCACTTTTTAAAAATGTTGTTTTATGAAAAAAACTTGTTTTCGAGGGAGATGGAAAAAAAAGTGCAATCTAATTCCAATTTTTTTGAAAAAAATGTATTTAGAATCTATAGAAAAAATTTCATGAAACTCTAATTTGTATCATCTTCAAATTCCTCATGGTTTAGCCGCTATAGGTGTCCGAATGTGAAGATTTAGTTAAAAAAATTATTTCAATATCTAGTTTGGCCAAAAATTGTAAACCACTATTGTGGGATCACTATAAATGAAACATAATATGTGGATTTACCAATCGAAGGAACATCTACAATACCAAACACATCAGAATGAATAAGATCTAATACACCACAAGATTTATGAGAACTCAAGTAAAACTTAACATGGTTTTGTTTTCCATAAATGAAATTCTCACAAAAATAAAATTCAAGATTACAATCAACTAGGCCTTCAACAAGGTTTTTATTTTTGAAGGTCCTTAGATCCTCTTCTCCAATGTAGCCAAGTCTTTAGTGTCATAACATAGTTTTTTCTACAAGTAACTTTGATTTAGAAGAAAGAGCACCCTTGGGTACCCAAAAGCCATGACCATCTACTGAAGGTGAAACCCTCATTTCTTCCACAAACTTTCTTTTCACAGAAGTACTATTGCACTCAACATTGCATGCATCAAGTTTATACAATGTGTCATATTTGATACCTCTAGCATCACCATAGCACCTCTAACCATCTTGCATCCTACATCAAAAAAATACTACATGCACACCTGCATCTATTAGTTTCCTCACAAATAATTTTTTTTGTGCTAATCCAAGAATATGCAACACACCATTAATCCTTTTTATTCTACCATCAAGAAACTGAATTTTAACTTTACTACTTCCAACAATTTTTAAATAAGAATCATCACCCAAGTACACCTTATCTCCATAAAATCCTTCAAATTTAGAAAATCAAACTCTATTAAAGGTCATCTGGAAGGATGCACCTGAGTCAATGAACCATGCATCATTACTTGCACAAGTTTCCAAAGATGCAATGAACGCATCACTAGATCTTCCTTCTCAAACGGAATCAAAATCAAATTTCTTCTTTTTCTTTTCTTTTCTTCTTTACATTCCTTACGGACATGTCTATGATTGTTGCAGTTCCGACAAATAACTTTGGACTTTCCAGGAGATTTAGATCTCCCCTTTGACTTGGATTTGTCACACTTCTCATTCTTCTTTTCTTTTTCGTTAGTTCTTCCACAAAAAATTAGGGCCTCCTTGGTAGTGATGGCTACCTTCCTCCTCATCTCTTTAAAAAAAAAATAACCCACCACATATTCAATCTTCAATATAACAGATGTACTCCCGATAGGCATAACAAGAGAATCCCACAAATCAAGGAAAGAACAAAGTAAGATCTAACATTTCTCCTCCTCTTCCATTTTGACAAAAACTAATTCCAATTGAGCGACCAACATATTGAATGCATCTAGGTGGCATGTGATTCATCCACCCTCTTCCATTCTCAAGGAATACAACTTCTTCCTCAAGAAAATATTATCCACTAAAGATTTAGCCTAGTATATATGACCAAGCTTCTTCCATAGTTTCTGTGCAAAGATCTCTTCATGGACATTAATTAAAATAGAGTCTTCCAAGCACAATCTGATTAGAACCTTGGCTTTATGATCCATAACATCATATTGAGCAACTTGAGTAGGATCTGGAGGCCTTGAAACATTCTCATTGACAACATCCCATAGATCTCAATCTATCAACATATCCTCCATCTTCAACTTCCACATTTCGAAATTCTTTCTAGAAAAAATTTCCACTTCTATTCTCGTTGATGGACTTTCCATTTGAAAATTCCTACAACATGATCACAAATTGTCTTCTACACAAGCTCCCACTCAAATTTGGAGCAGTTCAAAAAAACCAACTCACAATTGAAACCAAAGGTGATCAGGCTCTACTAGCACTTGTGAGGAAGCTTCCTACACTAATCTTAAGAGGAGAAAAATGCAAAATTTTACAAATCCTTAATAGTTATAGAAACTTAAACAGAAATAATATAAATATCATGCATACAATGACACAATGATTTACGTGGTGGAAAAATTTTCAAGAGAAAAATCCCACACTCCAAAATCCTCCCAATATATTATTCAAAAATCATAAAGATTACAATATACTTGCAAAGCAAGCTTCTCAAAGGAGTATCGCCACCAAATATCAAGAGACAACATGACCACTATTAGAATCTCAAAATATATCACTATCTACCTACTATAGCCATAATACAACACCATCATAAAATAGGGTTACATTCTAGGTAAAGATAGGTCAACAAAATATCCATCATTAGATCTAAAACCTAATCATGAATGGTCCAAATTTACAATATATCATTATTTAAAATATGTCGGCCATTTTAGGAGTTTTGTCAGAAAATTTAACACGCTCACATTTTCTCTTTGCTACCATTGTATACACCTATCAATTTAACTAGGAAATATATATAAATATATATACATCCTATCAACAATAAACCATATATAATTGCAAGGTTGATACATATTTTATGAACAAGGGACCAATATAACATCTTGGAATATACCTCTATCTACTGCTCAACTTTCATGTTTGACTTATCTCGATCTCTTCAATAATGAATTGAGTGGTAGCATACCTAAATTGCCTATTGGTCAACTTTCATCTTTGACTAATTTTGATCTATCCAACAATAAAATCAATGGTAGTATACATTTTCCTATTGGTCAAATTCCATCTTTGACTTATCTTGATTTCTCAATCAATGAATTGAGTGGTAGAATACCTTTGTATATTGGTCAACTTCCATATTTGACTTTTCTTGATGTCTCCAACAATGAACTAAGTGGTAGCATACCTTTTTCATTGGTCAACTTCCATCCACTAGTACATTTTGACCCATTTTTCAATGATCATTCGTCGAAAAATGGGTCAAAATGTACCAGTGATCTTTGACTTCTCTTGATCCCTCCAACAATGAACTATGTCATAGCATACCTTTTTTTATTGGTCAACTTTCATCTTTGGCTTATCTTGATCCCTCCAACAATGAATTGAGTGGTAGCATACCTTTGTCTCTTGGTCAAATTTCATCTTTGAATACTCCCGATCTCTCATCCAACAACCTACAAGACCAATTTTCTCTTGATGCTTTCAAAAGTACTAGTAATGTTGATAGTCTTTTCCTCTATTATAATATTTTTACCATTCAAATTCACCCAAAATGGGAACCTCCGTTTTCCTTATCTAGCTTGAGGTTGGCTTCTTGTAATATTGAAGGTATCTTATCTCCATTCCTCTCAACACAATATGAATTACAAGATTTGGATCTCTCCAAAAATAGTCTCTTTGGAAATATTACACCTTGGCTAGGAGATTTACCCTATCTATGATACTTGAATCTATCATACAATAACTTGTAAGGTCAACTACCCTTCACCTTAAACATAATCTCTTTTAGGATTTTAGATTTATGTGAGAATATGTTTAATTGTTTCTTTCCCATTCCTTCAATAGATTCCCCATATTTTAATCTATTGGATTTTTCACAAACTAGATTTGTAGGTGTTATCCAAATACAAATTGGAAAGCTTCTACTCAGCATTGGATTCTTGTCATTTTCAAAAAATTGTCTAAGTGGTGGCATTCCTTCTTCCATTGGTCTTCTAAAAAAATTGGATGTGTTGTATCTCCCCAAAAATGGATTATCTAGTAAAATACCATCAAGCCTAACTAATTTCTAATTCTTTTCATTGAGAAGATTGAATTTGGGAAAGAATAATTTGGCATGATATATTTCATCTCAAATTGGAATGCTAAGCTCTTTGATGAAAATTTAACTCAATGACAATATGTTGAATGGAAAATTTCCATTAAGCCTTCAAAATTTTTCTAGCTTGCAAATTTTAGATGTGGGTGAAAATTTATTGGTGGGAAATACCCCCCTTTGGCTAGCAAACTTCACTAAGTTGATGATAATTGTTTTGAGATCTGATGATCTTTATGGCCACATTCCAAATCAATAAGGAAATATTTCCAACCTTCATGTGTTAGATATTTGAAATAATATTTTTACTAGAAAAAATCCTACCAAAATTTGCAAATTTAAAAGCTATAATGGATCCACAAGTAAAAATCTCAAATAGTAGTCAACATGATTTATGCTATTACTATAGAGAAGACATCCAAGTGAGCAACAAAGGATTTGCACAAGTGTATGTGAGTTCTATTTTATTTCTTATTGCTTGCATTGATCTATCTAGGAATCAACTATCAAATGAAATTCCTTCAACAATTGGAAACCTTAAAGGTCTACACTCATTGAACTTTTCAAGAAATAGTCTTACTACTAAAATTCTAATTTTGGGATGTTAGAGAAATTAGAGTCATTGGACATTTCAAACAACAATTTGAAAGGTGAGATTCCAAGTGAGTTGCTAAAAATATCATTTAGAGTGCTTTCATTGTATCTAACAACATTTTTTGTGGAAGAATCCCAATAGGTCAATTTGCAACATTCCCTAGTCCTACATGTTTATCTGAGAACCATAACCTAATCAAGAAGAAGAGGATGGGGAAGTAGGAGAAATCCCATGGGATGGGTATGTTGAGTGGAGGAAAAGTTTTGCTATTGGATTTTGGGGATTATTTGGAATGTTGATTGTCAAAAGGAATTGGAGAAGAAGATACATTCAAGTCTTGGATGAAGTTGTTTGTAACGCCCCGCCACTCAACCCTAGGGGAAGTTGCAATTTACTACACAAATGAACTAATTTTTTTTTTTTTTTGAAGAACAATTAACATGCAAGATCACTAACCATTTCCAACCAATCTCCCAAGGTTACGAGACTGAGTTACTTAAACCCAAACAAGAAACATGAATTAAAACCATAACATTCAATTACTTAAAGAATTGAGAACACATACATGATAATTTACATCAAAGAATATGAAGTACGACATGATTTCAATAATGATCACATAGCAATAAGGTTACAACACTCATTCCCTAAATGAGATAAATCGAATAAGCATTATTACATATTACAACTTCCACCTCGATAACAATGAGGGGTAATAAAATTACAATATTAATTGAAATGAATAAAGCATGAAAAGATACTAGAACCGGTGATCTCTCCAACTAGAAATATCGTCCACATGAACAAGAAGATGACCCAATGGATTAAGGTGCACGTTCCACCCAACCATGTGATACCTAAAGGCTCACACCATGTGCTAGGAGATAGTAATGATGAATCCAACACAAGACCATCTACCTCTAGACACAGGTAAAAACATAACTGAACTAAAACAACTACAACCACAATAACACTTGACACAAAGTTACAATGCTTCCAAAGGACAAAGATCATGTAAATCATCTGTACACCACACAATAATTGACTGACTGTTGATGTAGGAAGAATTTCATACATAAATTGCTATGAGTTACCCTAGCTCAACCTTCCTAGGCTACTGGACCCCCATCTTGGGTTACCCTGGCTTGCCTCTACTGGTCATCGGATCCTCATGCAAAACTATGCGTCTCACCTCATCTCGAGCCTTAACAAACACAAGCTTCATGAGAGAGGCATTCATTATCTTTATAGTGTGAAAGTTACCCATTAATTATTTTAAATTATCACTTGATTAAACCCTAGGTGAGTTACCCTAATGCCCCTTTGTGTGATGAACCCCCACAAAGAGCCACTCTCCTAATGACAACACACATGATACAAAACCACAATCTAATGAGTAAACTAGATAAGACGACCTCTCCAATCCAAGGAGGAAACGAACAAAGGAAACTCACTCCAAACACTAGAGGAAACAAAAGTACATGATCCACTCCTTCCAAAGGAGGCACAAACCACATAAGTCACTCCTAATCCAAGGAGGCAAAAACCATCCCCGTTTGTGAAAACCAGGTGAGAAAACATTATACAACTCTATGCATTCCCCAAGACAATTCGCAAATCGAACCACCACAAAAACATCCCAACCTAGAATAACCCCTCTAGAAGACTTACATATACACTGACTCAATTGCCCCACTCCAAGAATGAATGCCACACATCATAAGGAAGCATTTCAGGCAATTCTTTTAAAAAATAAATAAAACAACTAACATTAGGATTTCGTAAATCCAATTCACTCAATCATCATAGTGCATGGTATAAATTAAATAATTCATTTCCTTTGTACATACTCAAGAGGGAAATCCAATCACATTGATAAACATTACAGAATTCAAAGCTAAGCATTTAATTTTCTTTGCTCGATCATACTAGCTGATTAAATACAGTCTTTTAAATAAATAGACCATTTAATTAAAATAAAACAATCTTTACTTCAATTATACTAGAAATAATCAATCATAAATTTAACTAAACTTAAATTTGCACATATATATTATATATATGTGTATATTTAATGTATATACAACTATACCAATATATTTAAATATATCATTATCATTTAAATATAACTGATTTAAATTCGACTAATTAATTTATTTAAAAATACCTAATGTATATATACATTATATATATATGCATGCAATATATACATACTATATATATGTACATAATATATATATATATATAAATTATGTATATAAATAATTAAATAAAAAGAAAATTATTTAAATATTAAATTAATATTATATATATATACATATAATATATATATAATAATATTAAATAATATAAAAATATATTTAAATTTTTAATTTAAAAAAAAATAATAAAAAAAACAAACTTTGACTTTTGTTGGCTGCAGCCCCTCCCATATGGGTGAGGCGCAGCCACCCCCACATGGGGGTTGTTGTGTGGGCAGTGCCTCCCATGTGGGGGGGTGTTGTGGGAGTAGCCCTTCCATGGGCTATGGGGGGGATGGGGCTATGACCCTCCCATCCACATAAAATATTATATATATATATATATATATATATATATTTTAAAAAATTTATTAATAGTAGAAAATCAAAATAAAAAAACACAGAGTATGAAAATAAACTCTGTTTTTTGAGTTTCTTAGAATTTTTTTCCAGAAAGGATTTAAAAGAAAAATATATTTTAAAATATATTTGTATATATATAGATGTATATATATACAGGTATATTTATAAATATATACCAAGATTTTCATTTCGAGTCAAATTGTGCAAATGAACAACAAAATTTTGCAATAACAAAATAAATTTGGCAACACCATGACTGGTTCAAACTTTAATTTGATAAACAAATTTCTTTTGGTTTTCTTCCTATTTTTCACTGTGTAATTCTTGTTTTGATTTTCTCTCCTCAATCCAATAGAAGTTTGAAAGTTTTGAAACCATTTCACATGGGTTTTCATTGAATCTAAATAGCATTTTAAAAAAAATTTCTAACAACATAATGAAAATTTGACTTATTTCAAAATGAAAATAGAAATAAAGGAGGAACCTAGATTTTTTTTCTCCACAAATAGAAGGATTCAAATGGTGCTTTCAGATCTTTTTCCAGCCCACCAAAAATCCCCTTGCTTCTTCAAGATTTCAAGAACAAAAAGACAAATCCTTGCTCCTCCTTTCTTCCACAATTTCAAAATTAAAAATAAAATAAAATTTCATTTTCCTTACAAAGAGTTTCCCCAAATTTTGGTCAAACCCTAAAATATCCCACCCACTAAATTTATGGAACATTTGGAGGATATTTCCATTTTAAAATTTTAAAACAATTTTACTTTCAAAATGATATTTCATGCATTTTCAAATTTTCATTTAAAACACAAGAATTTCAAAGTTTGCAAAGAATTTATTTTATCCATAATTTTCAAAAAGTGAAACTTAAATCACATTTTTTATTTTAATTATAATTTAACTTAAATATCCAACATGATTTCAATTTTCATTTTAAATTTGAATCTTAATATACAATAATTGCAAAACAACTATTTCATTTAATTTGTCACCATTAACCTAATTAATCAATAAACTAAATCTAATTTTATTAATTAAATCAAATTAATCAATAAAATACATAACATTTCAACATTGCAACTAAATACGTTTAATAATCATTTTAACTACACTCGCCATTTAATAACCTTTAAAATAAGAAATGAAATAATTAGAAATAATTAACTAAGGAGGAATGAACCAAATCAAAACCACTAAACCTGATGACAACCCAATGACAAACTATGACTAGGGTGATGACTTGGGACATAAAACCTAGCTACTATCTCCCAATCAATTACCATTGGTCACTGGACACGCTCAAACCTGTGAACTAGGTGGAGTCGATGTCATGTACCTGGAAAACTGCAAATAAAGAGTACATCGAACATGCATATATATATAATATGATCAAACACACTGTGAAGAGAAAATCTCAGAATTGTAGGGTGCTCACAATCAAGTGATACAATCCTATCCCCTTCACCAATACAAAATTACAACTGGCGATTCTAACATCAATGATATGATCAAAAGCATAAACATCATTAAATCAAATATCTACTAAATTATTCCAAAATATGCCATAAAGATAACATTAGAGTAAAATACCATCACATTAAAATATTACATATGCATCGATTAACAGTTGCAATCAAATAGTAACCAAGTTCCAAAATCATAGCATAAACAGAACAAAGCATTACAAAAAGAACACTGCTGATCCAAACATCCAAAATGGAGGGGTGTTACATTGTTATTATTATTCTAGACATCTATTAAGAGGTATCATGTAGGTCAATATAGTTTGACAAATTTAATTTATATGGGGCAAGTTGTATTTCAATTTTTTCATACCTCCACCAAGCATGTAGATCATATTTAATAAACCATATACAATTAATTTATTGCCAAAAAATTATTAGTGCACAAAGATTCATCAATGGAAACTATTAGAAACCAAGATCAGACATGCAAACTAGAAAAGCCTTCCACAAAAGAGAAAAAAAGAAAAATCAAGAGCTTTGCAAAAGGATGTGCAAAATATTATTATTCAAGAATTCATAAATACATGAGAATGATTTTCCTTATAAAAGCAAAGTATGCATAACCCTAATATTATCTTGAGCAACAAGATAGCTTAACAAGATAAGGATGAAAATAATTAACCTAGGAATTAAAATATTACCTAAGTAAAGTTATGCAAGTGTAATTATATATTAATTACACTAACACCCCCCATAAGTGCAACTTAGGGAGACTAAAAAAGCATGTGCCTAAAACTGAGATGAATGCAAGAAAGCATGAATGGGTCTTGACAACAAGGCCTGATCAGGTACCCATGTACAAATGCAATAATGAGGTAGAGAAGGAAAACCCAGTGGGACAAAATCCCCCTACAATGAGATGACTACTACAAAGAAGCATTGGAAGAACTTTGTGGAGTAACACTGGAACCACAATCTAACAAGCAAGGAAAGATACTACTATCTACAAGAAACCAAAGTGGAATCATAATAATGCAACAGTAGACCCGATGCCATAGAACACTGGAAAACTTACAAACTGGAATAGAATCTATGAAGCAACAGTAGATGAAATGATGATAGAATCTGGAAACTGTGTATGTCAATGCCAATGCCAAACTATGACTAAAACACTTCCATGGGAACAAGTATCATAAAGAATCTAGAACATTAACCATAAAAACATGGCCCTTAAAATAAGAAGGATCTAAACCAATGCAAATCAATAACCATAAAATCCCAATCTGAAGTGTGAACCGATGTGAATCTAATATGTGTCAAACTAAGATAAGATGTGGCCAAAAGAAACTAGGAAACCAGATATAACCCATGCGAGTTGTCATGAAAACAAGATGAAGATGGAGATCAAAGTGCATGCACACTCTAATCAGATTATTATGCAAGAAACCTCTCTGATGGAACTTTGTCTCAGTTCATTTATTACAATAACCCAATGATTGTAAAATGAGAGAATGCTAATGCATAAACAAAAAATAAAAATAGACCTTAGATCTGTAGAGAGGACTGAACTACCTTTCCAACACTGTAAGAATGATGAAAAAAGGATCACCAATTCAAAAGATATGCCCTTCGAAGCAAAAAAATTTCATCTAAGTTCAAGGACCTGCAAAATAAATTTGGAGAAAAATATGGTAAAAACAACTTCACCACTAGATTGGCGTCAAAATCAGCTTTCCAATGGTATCTTGTTTGTGAAAAATAGACATCGTATGCAAAAAAAAACCCAATTTAGTGAAAGTTGCTCCAAAAGGCCCAATAAGGCCTACAAGTAGCCCAGGGGCCTAAAAAAAAGTTGGCCCCTTGTCCTGTGTGTGACCAAGGGCTGGAGGGCAAGTGTTGGGGGTGGAGCCCCTGGTTTCCCATACGACCTTCGCTTGCATTGGGAGACAGGAAGGGGGTTGGGTGCATAGTGCCTGGTCCCCCATGTGATTGGGGCTGCCGGTGGAGAAGCCCTCAGGGGCTGGCACAGCCAGTGGCCTGTGGGTGGTGCCGCTGGCCTGAGCGGCCGATGGGTGGCCACTTAGTGGCCACCGGGTAGCGTAGGGGCAGTGGAGTGGTTTGAACTGGTAGTGTTGATTTTTTTTCAAAAAACCAATGTTTTTTATTTTTTTTTTAAAAACGAGCTTCGGGAAGTGAGCTAGGGAGGTCGTACGACCTCCTTGGCAAATTTTTTTTTCCTTCCAGAACAACTACTCAGAAATTGATGAAACAAAGGGAATTTTTAGGGTTTTTGGCTGTTGTGAACACAATGGTGACCTCTTTTTGTGCTCAAACTGCTCTGAAAATTGACTACCTCTAGAGCTTGCAAAAAATCTCCCAGCTTGAAACCTTCATGGATCTGGCAAACGATGGCCAAAATCTACAAAATAAAAGCCAATATTGACTTTTTCCAGTGCTTTGAATCCAATGGTGAAGCCTGATCTGATCCAAGATGTTGCATAAATGAACTTAAGGAATGAAACCTTCGAGGAATCCTGAACAAACTCTGCAATGATTTTCTCAAAAAATCTGAGAAGGGGTTGCAAATCAAGGCTCTGATACCATGCTAGAAACTAAGATCATACATGCAAATTAGAAAATCCTTCGACCGAAGATAAAAACATAAAAAGCAAGAGCTTTGCAAAAAGATGTGCAAAATATTATTATTTAGGAATTCATAATTACATGAGAATGATTTTCTTTATAAAAGCAAAGTATGCATAACCCTAATCTTATCTTGAGCAACAAGATAGCTCAACAAGATAAGGATGAGAATAATTAACCTAGGAATTAAAATATTACCTAAGTAAAGTTATGCAAGTGTAATTAAATATTAATTACACTAATAGAAATATCCAAGTCTTTTGTGCTAGATTTTTTGGAATATGTATTTTATTTTGGTAAGTTGTAGTATGAAATAACTTTTCTATCATTGAAAATTAAAATATATTTAAAAAATAGTTTAGATACGGTTTTTTTTAAATTTTATTTTATAAAAAATTTATATGATGGAAACATGTCAACAACACTTTGTCAATGTTCATTACTTTGTTTGGGGAAACAAATACATATTGGAAATGAAAAGACTTTTATATTCAAGAAGAAACATTAATTATCCATTTTGTTGATTGATTTGTAGATTTCTTTTAACCTATCTTTTAAAGGTTGTGATTTTAATGTGTTAAAAAAAAATATTTATTAGCTTATTTATTATTTATACTTTACTGAAGAACATTAGTTATCATGTATTAGATGTAATCTTTATGTTAATGAGCTAGTAAATATTGATAAATAAGGAGTGATCAAATTTACAAAAAATTGTAATTGTATAATTTTCATGTAATTATAGTTAATCTATTAATCTTTATTGTAATGGGACATTACTATGAATAGTTGTGAGTTGATAAAAAATTCACATTATTTAATACCTTGTTAGTATTGAATTGGATTGTCAACCATCATATGTGGAAGGTGTACTACTATATTTTATAATACCTTCCTAGTATTATATTTAAATATCAACTATTATATGTGGAAGAAACACTTCTCCCTACTATATTAATATATTGAGTTCATTTTATGATGTTCATGATTTACAAGCGACCTTGAGTATAATTAAAGTCAAGGTTGTCAACACAAGGAAGAAAGAATATGTACAAATGATGTCATCTACAAAATAAATTTGGTTAAAGTAGTTTCCTATTATACTTGGTGTACCTTTCATGGGACAAGAGGATTATGATATTTTAAAAGAGATTAAAGAAAAAGATAAATAAAATAACTAATTTACCTTTCCTTTTACCTTCCAATCCCATAGATTTAGCTATAGTGAAAGCACCCAAAATCCACTTGATATTCTCTTTTTTATTAATTTAACTTACATGGATGTTGCTTGCTCTCAAATGAAACACAATATTGGAAATATTAAATAAATTTTGAAGGAAATTGGATAACATATATTTAGCATAAGATGGAGATATAATAGTCGAGAATGAAAGCTTCAGTTTATAGGGTTTTAGTGGCTAGAATGGATGGTTGAGATGGATTGAGAGATAGAGGAATAGGAATAAAAGAGGAGGTAGAGGTTTATCCTTGTGTCACAACATGGATGCTTGAGAAAATGATATGTTGCATGGTGAAGAGGGCTAGGTGTGCTCACACATGTGTGAACACATATTAGAAAAAAAAGGAGATAAAAAGTTGAGAAGAAATGATAAATGTAAGACAGATGCAATCTAGAAGTGTGAAATGTGGGATATAGGGTGGCTAGACATGGGTAAGTGGATCTCACACACGTGTGAGAAACCAATAGGAAGAGTGTTCAAAGGATGAGGTTGAATGTGATAGTTATTTATGCATTCTCACACATGTGTGACAATTTAATAGGGTATGGAAACCTATCACATTACTACAAATTTAGATATTGATCCATGTAGATAAAATTAATGGCTATGATTCCATAAAACCATAATAAAATCCATTTAAACATTATTACAATTTTGACTGAATTAGCAAGAGAGAACATAGAAACAAGTCAATGCAACCATACACAAGAATAATGGGATTTTTACGTGGAAAACCCAAAAAGAGAAAAACCACAATGAGGGTTAACTCGCATTATATTATATCCAAATACAAAATATCACAGGGCTCACTGCTAGGACTCATTTTCCTTAAAAGTATCATAGCCTAAGTAAAAAATATGACTCACTTCCAAGATACAGTGATAGTTGTATACACCTCAAATCGGTCATGGAATTTAATTAATTAAATACTAGTTGTTTAATTAATATTTGACTGTACGTATAAATAAATTCTCAACTTATTTATATTGTTCATATTCTTTAATTCTCCAAATCTATAGTCACATTCTTCTAATTTAATTAAATAAACAAATTTCCATAAGTTTTTTTATTTAATTAAGTTTCACTAATCTCAATTAGGAATTCAAGCACATATCTACAACTTTTCATGCCACCTCACCAATGTCACATGGAATTAAATAATTCTAATTTTTAAATTAGAATTATCTTCAACCAATTTTTAAACACATGGCTTATTCCTCACACACTTTTTCAACCAATTTTCAAACACATGGCCTTTTCTTCCCACACTTTATTCTTCCATCCATTTGGCATGTTGCCTATTGGTCAAGAGATTCCTCCATCCATTTGGCATGTTGTCTTTGGCCAAGGGGACACTTTCTTGATTCTTTCCATCTCCACCATTCATCCCTCTTGTTTGAATTTGGACTATCAATCATTGCCACATCACAAGATGCTTGGAAAAGCCTATAAATACAACCCTTTTCCATTGTATTTTGTATCCACATTTTTAATAAAAGGGGTAAAAACTTTATTGAAAATCAGAAACAAGCATTACATCACATACAGGGCCGAAGCCCGAAAAGAACTAGCAAAGCAAGAGAAAAAAATCAACCCGCACCCTCCATGTCTTCAGTAAGAACTCTCTCAAGGTCCAAATTAAGCTCTTGGGGGATCTGCACCCAATCCTCAATCTACCATCCTTCCCCCCGCATGGAAGCCCATTTGGCCAAACAATCCGCAATCCTATTCCATTCCCTTGGAATATGGACAAAAGACACCATTTCCATCAAACTCCCTACTTGCCAAATCTGTTGCACCACCACCGCCAACTACCAGCTAACATCAGACATTTTCTTATGATTGAGCAAGTTAACAAGAACCTGAGAATCAGCTTCGCAAATAACCCTACGCCAACCCCTTTCATAGGCCCTTTCCAAAGCATAGAGAATCGCCAATCCTTCCATAAGGTTAATAGTCTGAAAACCCTTATGAATAGAAAAGAGAAAAACCACCAAGCCAGAAGAGTCTCTACCAATCCCACCAACTCTGGCAGGGCCAGGGTTTCCCTTGGAAGATCCATCTGTATTAATCTTCAAAGTGTCTGCAGGAGGGGGTTTCCAATTCCTCTCCCTTTGAATACGCTCCCGCACCCGCCTACCACGCTTACAACAAGCATCCACATGGGATAACTATTTGAAACCC
Source organism: Sequoia sempervirens (assembly GCA_007258455.2). NCBI lineage: Eukaryota > Viridiplantae > Streptophyta > Pinopsida > Cupressales > Cupressaceae > Sequoia > Sequoia sempervirens. The sequence goes on from VDFB02096642.1 coordinate 43,936, forward strand.
AACCTATCCACCATCTCCACATCCCTTTTTTCAAGTGGCAACACCACCTCACCCTTTGCTTCCAACGTCTCCTGAATCATCCCGAGGATTCTAAACCAAACTTGTATCTACAAGTGCTCTCCTCTAAAAATCCTCCTATTTCGTTCCAACCACACTTGCCACAATAGGAAAATAGGCCCAACATGCCACACATCCTATAAGAATGGTGCCAATGCAGGTGGTCTCCCTAAACTTGACCAAAATTCCACCAAGGAAGAGGCATGAACATAGGTTTTGTTCCAAACTCCCCACCAAAAATGCCATAGCTGCACTGAAAAAGGACACCTAAAAAATAAATGATAAGCATTCTCCTCATCATTTCTGCAAAGAACACACCTAGAGGATCCTTGGAATCCACACTTTTGGATATTGTCCCATGTGAGACACCTGTTCCAAGCCAAAGTCCAAACAAAACAGTTACACTTGGGCCAAGCAAACTTATGCCAGGCCCACTTCCACCAAGGAACTTCAATTCCTTCCACCTTTTGAGCCAACAACCTCTGGTACCCCGAAGCAACAGTAAACTGACCCTTCTTATTGGGAGACCAAGCAAGAACATCCCTCTCCCGAAGGGAACTACACTATCTACCCGAAAGGATATTATGAAGCAACATACACTCTTCCTCCATTCCCACCATCGACCATTCATCGGGCTTCTTCCATCTGGATCTCACATGCTACCCATGACAATCAAACACCTTAAAGTCACATACCCTTGACCAACCCACATCCACAAATCTCTGACTCAGGGTTGCCAAGTTAGGGAATTGAGAGATAATGGGGGGGTAACCATCCCACGAGTCAGCCCAAAAGTGAACCTCCGTCCCCCGCTTACAAATCCAGAATAAGCCTTCCTTGACAAGCACCACTCCTTTTTTAAGAGTAGCCCAAATGGCTGACCCCTTCCCCACCAAAGGGTACCAAGGGATATCTTCCAGAGGAGTCTCCTTGAAATACTTAAAAGAGAGGATCTTGGCCCACATCCTATCCTGCTCTGTACACCATTGCCAATAAAGTTTCGTAGCTAGCGCAGTACCTGCCAGTGAGGAATGTCTTAGCCCCAAACCACCATACTGCTTTGGCCAACACATAATGTCCCATTTAACAAGGCTCCATTTTGAAGAGGACAAACTGCCAGCCCATAAGAATTTTCTTGCTAATGAGTCCATTTCCTTAACAAAGCCCAAAGGGGCCACCTGAAGCATACATCGGTAAATAGGGAGAGCTTGAACAATCGACTTAAGTAGCTGAACCCTACCTGCGAAGGAAAGCTAGCGAGTGGTCCAGTGGGTCACTTTAGCCCAAAATTTATCCAAGATAGACACCCAAGAATCCCTAGATAACCTACCCACATCAATAGGAATACCAAGATAATTCACTGGGAGGGTCCCAATCTGAAACCGAAGAATCTAAGCAATTCTCCTCTGAATAGTATTTGGCGTGTTGAAGAAGAAAATGGAAGACTTGTCCTCATTAATTTGCTGACCTGAAGCTCTAAGATAGATATCTAGAACATTATGGAAACCCATGGCTTCCCGAATAGTAGCCATCCCCATCAAAGCTGTATCATCAACAAACTGCAAATGGGATTGCAGGGGTAAATCACCCCCCCAACACCACCCCTGGATCAGACCCAACTCCACATGTCTCCGTAAGAGGCGCCCCAAACCTTCAACCAAAAGGAGGAATAGGTAAGGAGAGAGAGGGTCACCTTGCCGTAACCCACGGGAGGCACCGAATAGCTTAGTGTGCTCCCCATTAATTAAGACGAAGAATGAAACAAACTTGATACAACTCATGACCCATTGAATCCAGTCCTCACTAAAGCCCAGAGCACCCAAAACCTTCTGAAGGAAAGCCCATCAGACCCTATCATATGCCTTGGCCATATCAAGCTTGATAAACATCGCCTTATCTCTTGAATTATCCATAGAATGAATGGACTCAGTAGCTATGACAATACCATCCAGAATCTGCCTGCCCTCCACAAAACCACTCTGCTCCTCAGAGATGAGCATTGGCAGCCACTTTTTTAGCCTATTAGCAATTAGCTTGGAGATAATCTTATATACCACATTGCACAACGAAATAGGATGAAACTGACTTAATCTATCTGCCCCCTCTTCCTTGGGAATAAAAGCAAGAAAAGTGGAGTTCAATGCCTTTAACATCTGCTTGTTCTTTTGAGATTCTTAGACAACTGCCAAAAACTCCATCTTGATAATCTCCCAAAATTCTTGAAAGAATTCAATCGGGAAACCATCTGGGCCTAGGGCCTTCCCCTTCTTCATCTGAAACACTGTCTCTTCCAGTTCCTCAAGGGTGATTTCTCCCATGAGTTGATCCTTCATGTCCTGAGACACCAAAGAAGGAATACAAGAGAGGACCTGAGCTTCCTCCGCTAAGCTAGCCTGCACATCCTCACTGAACAAAGAAGTAAAATATTGGACTGCTTCCCTCGAGATATCCCAGAATGAGGAAAGAGTCTCCCCTCTATCATTGACTAAGACGGGAATAGAGTTACCATGATGCCTAGCCTTAATGGAATTGAAGAAGAAAGCATAATTTTTGTCTCCTTCCTGGAGCCAATCAACTCGAGCCTTCTGCTTCCAAAAGATTTCCTCACACACCTCCCACTCTTCCAAAGTTTTCAAGGCCCTTGATTCCTCCTTCATCAGACTCTCCGTGGCCCCATTTTCCCTGATCAACCTAGTGATACCATCCAGATCCGCCTGAGCTGCCGACTTAGCACTAAAAATATTACTGAAGCAATGACAGTTCCAACGCTTAAGCTGATATTTAACAAACTGAAGAAGCTTAGCAAACACATACATAGCCGTACCAAAGGAGGGTCTACCATCTTGCCACCATTGAGCCACAGAGCCATGAAGGTTAGGATCCCGCAGCCACATCAACTGGAATTTGAAGGAAGAAGTCTTGGGTAAGAGAGTAGAAAGAATAGAAAACTTAATGGGCCAATGGTTTGAACCCCTCCAATCCAATATCTCAGAGCTAGAAGACCACAACCCACCAATCCAAAAGCAGGAGACCATGAACTGATCTAGGTGTTCAGCAATGCAATTATCACCTACCCGCCTATTATTCCAGGTAAAAAGACCATTGCTTGGTTTGACATCAACCAGATTCAGAGCATAAATGTTGTCTTGGAGTAGAAGCGTGGAAGCCTCCAACCTAGCAATACCACCTCTCTTCTCCGCTAGCTCTGTGATAGCATTAAAATCACCCCCTAAAATCCAAGGGTAGTAAGGAAACATGCTATGAACAGATCAAATGAAAGACCACAGGCTTTGCTTGCCCTACAAATCCACAATCGCATACACATTAGATAAGAGAACACTTTCTCCCGACATAAAACAAGAAGCCATCATGGAGATGGAGGACCTAGAGGAAACCCACCATTGGGGGCAGATCTTTCATGGGTTCCAAAAGCAAGCCACCCCCCAGAAGACCCTAGAGCTCCAATGCACTGGCACTCCCCATTTCTCCAAAGTTTGGGTGCTAAATCCATCATATACTCAATAGAAATTTTAGTCTCCTGCAAGAAAAGGACATCAGGAGAGTGACACCTAACCAACTCCTGAACAACTTTTTGTCTAGGGCCACTGTTCAAGCCCCTTACATTCCATGAAAGGACTATCATTTCAAAGGACCCGAGAAATGTGAATCCAAAGTCTTAACTGACCCCGACTCCACCAAAGTCTCCCCAATCAATTTAATCTTTTCCACATCTTTCTTCCTCCCCAACTTGGAACCTTTCTCTGCCCCCACTTTCTTCAGCTCTTTTTGCAGAATACCCAAATGAGGAGACAACTTATTGATCTTACTCACCTCCGAGCTCGCTTTTCGCAAGGGTTGAGCCTGTGCCTCACTTCCCTTCCCAGATTCAACAATACCCTTCGAATCTTCCTGAGTCACAAACTATTGGTCTGAAACCAAGTTTCTCACCCCATCAGACTATGAAACAATAGCCATCTCTGAATTGAGCCCGACCTGCCCCGGACCTTGCCCATCCTGCTCTGATCCCAACACTCCCATACTCATCTCCTGCTGGACAATCTGAACTACCTCCACATGTGGCCCATGTAGATCGACATCCAAAGTCCCTTGACCCAAATCTAGTATTCCTAGATTCACTTCTTGCTGGCTGAGTTCATCCAATATCTCAAACTTATTAAAAGAAACATCTTCTTGCCTTTCCCTTGGATGCATTTTCTGTCCCTTATTTCTATTCCGAGCTCTGACTGGAATGAAACCATCATCCCCAGCCCCCCCACTTGGAGTAGGGTCCTTGCCCTTGTTCCCCCTAGGTGGTTGACGAGGAGGTTGAGTTGATTGAGCCTCCAGAGGCTTGGTCTTTGGACATCTGCGTTGGAGATGGCCATACTCATGGCAAAGATGACAACGAAAAGGTAAAGTTTCATAGTCGAGCTGCTGCACCCATGAATACTCTCCAACACATACCTCTAGAGAGTCTGGCAGTGGTTTATTTAAATCAATTTCCACACAAAAACGGGCATAAGTCATTACCTTCCTGAATTGCGTCTATTGTGATGAACCAATAGGTTTCCCCAACCTTGAGGCCAGTAAGAACAAAACATCCTCGTGCCAGCATTCAACTGGGAGCCTTGGAAGACGAACCCAAATAGGAACCCGACTCGGGAGCTCCTCCACCGGGTTGAAACCTGCATGCCATGGCTTAATGAACAAACCCACTTGGTTGTAAAAGTAGGGCCCCCCCTCAAAAACCCTAATCTGATCAGCCATGCAATCAAAAGTAACTATGAAATAGCTATTCACCAAGAGTCGGATCTCCATCTCCCCCTTTGGCATCCACGTCCTTTGTGCCCAGGCATCCAGAAATTGCAGCAAAATTTTCAATCCCAAGAACTTGCAAAACAAAGAATGCCTTGAGTAATAATCAATATCCTCCACCAACATCTCCATCGGAATGACTACATTCGGCCTCTCTTTACACCTTTCTAGGCACCCATTAATCTTCAAAATATGAAGCCTTGTAGATGAGCCCATCTCAAGCTTCTCCGGTTCCACCGAGAAAAGGTTATTATCGAAAATATTTGGATCCTGCCATGAGGGTTTCGAGCCGAGTGCGGAATGATAATCCAACTTGGGGCTGGCCCCAGATGATTCCCTAAGCGCCATTGATGAAGATCAGGCCTAGACAAACATGCAAGAACATGCACGCCCACAAAGAACGCAAAAAAAAAAACCTCCCCCAAGGAAATGACCCCACACCACCCCACACACCAACGAAAGAAGGCACAAAGCACACCACGAGCACGACACCCACAACCCTAGCCTTCAACACCAAACCCCCAAACACCACCACACTACACACAGCAGCTAGACAGAACCCCAAACCCATGCTCTGAACAGCAAAGACACAATCGAAAAGCCTTCCAACGACACCCGACACAAGCCCAGAAAATGCCTCCATAGGCTGCAGCACAGGACGCCACGAATTGACATCCACGCTAAAAAAGAAAGCAGAAGAACAAGAGACAGCAGCAAGGAAGAACAGCTACCAGAGAGCCCACAATGCCAGCAGATTACCCCACCAACGCATAGCCAAGAGCGATCAGAGAAGCGAGCTAGGGCACGCTTGCCCTAGCTCGACGCACAGCCAAAAACGCCATCGTCATTCCTGGATAAAAAATCAATTCATTTTTGTATCCACATTTGAGTAGAGTTATAGTGCAAGAATATTATTTGAGCTTTGGAGAACTTTGTAATCTTATAGTTACATTTCATAACATGTTTTACATCATATTTAAATCTTAGAATAACACTTTGCTTCATAGTTGCATTTTATGTCATACTTTGCATCATAGTTACATTTTAGATTAGTATTTTCATAGTTAGCATTTGAGCATATGTAGAATCATCCTAACTCCATACCATAGTACCTAGCTCGAATAATCTAGCACCATCATCCATTCATCATAGTATCCATTATCATTTTCATCATATAGTTTCATGTAGCAGCTTAATTGGCTTGCATGTTGAATATTTTCTCATTTCCCAAGTTGTCATTTTAACAACCATAGTGCACATAGAAATTTGAGGGCCAAATGGTTTAATAAATCCTAGGGAATAGAGGAAAATTAAATGTTCTTAAAATATTTGTTTAGCTACAAAATGGAGTAGTTTACTTGTTTGAAATACCTCATATAATTCATTTCATTAAGGTTTGTGTTGATTTATTAATATTTCCACATTTCATACACACACAAAATGGCACCCACTATGGGGTTGGACCCTATTTCTAACAATTTGTTGGAAAATTTCATGTAAACAGGTTGGACATGATGTTTTAGTTCAATCATGAGTTCTTTCAATGCATACGATAAATCTTTCAGTGCATACATATTCTATTTTGGCACATCCGAGAGATCTTCTAGCACATTCGATGTCTGTTTTAGTGCATCCGACCTTTCTTTCAGCATATCCAAGGAATATTTTAGCGTATTCAAGGAGCATTCAATCTTTTTTGTAGCACATTGAGTATTTTTTTTAGTGCATTCATCATTTCTTTTAGCGCATAGAGTAGTTTTATTTAGTGCATTGGTTAGTTCTTGTAGCACATCGGTGTTTTAGTGCATGCGATGACTATTTTAGTGCATTGGGTTAAAATGGAAAAATATGAAAACTAATTTGTGTTTTTTGCTTGCAAGTACTTTTATACGCTAGTCAAAGACAAATTTATCAAACTACTAATGATTTATGTAGGGCCTAGAGTTGTTTAAATGCTTTCTTTTGCTTAAAATAGGCATCTAGCTTAATTAGGAAGGATAAAGAACACCATGTCTTTTGTGCTTGATGGATGGTAGGCATATGCTCTCCCCTTAACTAGGTGACCAAAAATCTAGATGGACATTTGCTTTTGTTTTATCCTTAGAGGGCCTACCTTGTGGGAAAAAGTAATCACCCAAGGGAATGACCCAACCAATAACACGCTAAAGCCAAGCGACTTCCATTTAGGATATAAATGTGGGTACTTGGGGAAAGTTCAAGTATCACAATTATTGTTCCAACAAGAAGGGAAACACTGGTCTCTTGCCACATGGATGATCCCCCATGAACAAAATTCCTATACCAAAACCGTTTGTTGTAGCAAGGCCAAAATCCTTAATCTATTTGTTGGTGCAAGAATGTTTGTTATGAAGCCGTCCCACATTCTTGTGGCTTTTAGTAGAGATGAAAAATATGCCATGGGAGATTCATGGGTATTGATGCTTGGAAGCCCCATAGAAGTGAGTGCCATGGAGGGGAGCTAGTGGGGTCAAGTATCTAATCATCTACTATAAGTAAGCACAACTAGAGTAAAATCCAAGTGGGAATTCAAAAAATATAGTCCTACATAGCCTAAGTTGTACATGCTTGATGTGTCTTTACCAATGTGTTTATAAACCAATTTCAAACAAAATCATCACATGTTGAAAGTGAAAACTTTGATTCAGAAAAAACATTCATTGAAACAACTAAGTCTATAACTAGAAAATCCAAAAAATCAAACAAATTTCTAGGGAAACTGCATCATTTTCTAGTTTAGCGCATCCATTATATCTTATAGCGCATCTATGTATTTTTATAGGACATCCAACTACTATTATAGCACATCTATACAAAAATCTAGTGCATATGTCCTCTATTCTAGTGCATACAGTCACTATTTTAGCACATATGTGCAATATTCTAGCACATTGACCCTTTGTTATAGTGCATCTATGCAAAAATATGGTGCATCTTTCCAATGCATGCAATTAATCTTTTAACACATCTGTGGAATTTTCTAGCACATTCATCCTCTATTTTAGCATATCTTTCAAATCTTTTAGCGCATCCAGACTCTATTTTAGTGCATCCATTAAATGCAAAACCTGAGAATCAAACTTGTTCCTTGTTTCACAAATTGAACTAAAATTTTAGAATCTGCTCAAGTACATAATCATTCCTTAGGTACTATAGAGTCTAAACTTGTTAAAATTGACCTCTACAAGTGGAATTCTCCAACCTAAACTAATATCTAACATCTCAAAGTACCAAAATCATCAAATTTACCACACCTTTGATTATTAAGCCTAGTTTCATCATCAGGATCTATCATCCTTCCAATCATGAAACAAAGCTATATAGTCAAATCAAACTTAGTCTCATTAGAATTTGTCATTCTATTTGACTTAGCTTTAATCCTTGGTACTTGTCCAAAACCTTAGATCAAAGTTTAGTCAAAACTATAACACTTGTATGCATGTTCAAATAAGGGTACAAAAGAAAAAACTCAAGGAGAAAGGACTTGAAAATCAAAACATTGAAAAACCAAACATTGAAACTCCAACCATCAAAATTGCAACTATTGAAAGTCCAACCATTGAAACTCAAAATGGTGAGACACAAAAAACCATGGAAGAAGCTAAAGAGAATCCTTTCCATGGAATCCACAACAATGAAGGGGAAGAAATAACCAAGGAAGATATCCAACATGTTGAACAAGATCCCAACTTCCAAAAATGCTTAGAAAATATTTTTGAAAGAAATGGGGAAAAATACTTACTCATGCTAGCTAAACAAGGTGTCAAATTACCCAATGACTTTGATGTGAATCAATTGAAAGCACCACCCAAAAAGCTTGAAAATGATCCCAAACAATTGGCTACTCTAACTCACCAAATGAAGAACCTTTAGCAACAAATTCTTGATATGCAAAGGGGAACCTCCAAACAATACTTACTCCAAGACATTTTTCCCTATCCATTTGATTAAACTATCCACATGATACCCTTTCCCAAACATTGTGAATTTCCTAAGTATGACAAATACAATGGAAAAATTGATCCAATAGACCATGTGAGGGAATTTAGAACCATGAGTCTTGAATTTTCATATGAGGAAATATAATTGATGAGATTATTCCCATGAAGTTTAGGTGGACAATGTCTTGAATGGTTATCCAAACTCACCCCACCATTTAACACCTTTGAGGAATTGGTCAACAAGTTTGTCACCCAATATTCTTACAACATCCAACATGACATCACCATGAAATATCTTTGTAACTTGAAAAAAAGAAGGGTGAATCATTCCTTGTATTCTTTCAAAAATGGAGAAGGTTATTTGCATGATATTCTCATCCCATACCTGAAAAGGAAAAGATAGAAATACTTAATGAAAAACTCAATGATGAGATGAGTTATAGATTGGAATTGCAATGTCCCCCAGCGTTTGAAAAAATTAATGAAAATGGGATTAAAATCGAAGAGGCTTTAGTGAAGAGAGGAGTCATCAAAATATACAATGAAAAAAACTGATTGACTTCCTCCAAAAATTATAATAGTGGTGGCAAACCCAAGTTTTGGAAACAAAACAAAAATGTTGGAAACAATGATGCTACAGTTGAAATTCAAAATGAAAAACCTATATTCAACTTAACCATAGTTGCCACCAAAACTAATCAGAATAACATTTCCCCCAACAACCAAGGAAATAACCAAAACAACAACCAAAATTTCAACTAAAGAAACAACCAAGGTAATGCTTGATCTAGAACATCATCCTATCAGACATCCTCAAATAGAAGGAGGTTCCCCCTTTGGGACAATCATCAGAATCCACATTAAAAGAACTTCTTGAAGCTAAAGTCATAATGTTACCAGAGGCAAGAAATTGGGAACCACAAGTTAAGCCTCCATTGTGGAATGATGCTCATTTCTATGACTTTCATCACAATAAAGGACATAAAACCAATGACTGCATGCAATTGAAGCACTTGGTACAAGATTTAATTGACAACAAGACTGCATTTTTAGAAGGACCCCAAAGAAACAATGATCATGGAGCATTCAAGAACCCTCTACCCAACTATGAAAAAAGGGGAATCTTCTTCTTCAAATACCAAAGGAAAGAGCATAAACTATGTTTATGACACCACCATTTTGCATATTGAGGTGGTTGATGATCAAGCCCATGAAAAATTAGATCTTATTACAAATGATGACCTAACAAACGACAACACTGTTGAACATAACAAAACATCATTGCAATTCAAAATCATCACCATGATATTAGCACTACCTCACATCAAATAAATGACCTTGTGCTTACAAATCTGATCACCAACATTACTACAGATAATAATCAAATCAATGTTATCAAAATCAGAGAGAAACGAAACAATTCACCGATCAATGCAATCACACGAGCAAAAGCCAAGGTAACATTGAAAGGAGCTACCCCTTCCATATCCAAATCAACTACTGCTATCCATGCAACCCAATATAACATAGTGGATCAGTTACAAAAGATACCCACACAAATATCCATTTTAGAACTTCTCAAGATTTCACCCACTCACAAGGAAATCTTGGAATAAGCTATAGTCACCACCATAGTACCAAACAATCTAGAGGTTTTCCAATTTTAGACTATGGTGGCACATTTGACTGCACCACACTACTTATCCTTTTTTGAACATGATGATGTATCTATCAACCATTTGCACAATCCTTCCCTCCACATTGAGGTCCTAATGCACAAGCACTGCGTTAAATGTGTTCTAATAGATGGAGAAGTTGGCCTAAATATCTGAACTTTGAAACTTTTCTATGCACTAGGCTATTCAAAAAATGCTATTGATCCTAGGAGGAAAATCACAATAAAAGCATATGATGATGAGGAGAGATCTTCACAAGGGTTGATAGTGCTACTTATTCAAGTGGGACTAGTTGTTAGAGATATAGTATGCCAAGTGTTAGATAAAGAGTTAACATACAACATACTCTTAGGAAGACCTCTGATTCGTGACATGTAAGTAGTACCATCCACATATCACCAATGTTTGAAGTTCCTATTCAATGGTTAGGTAATCACTATTGCAGCTGACTCAAATAACCCCCAATATTGTAACACCCTCAAGACAACCCAAGATGCTTTTGTACCACACAATAGGGAAGCTCCAACTCAGGGTTCATCAAATGATGGGAAACAACTAAATGCCTTGACAAAGTGGATTGAGAAAAAGGACCAATCAAAGGATAAGGATATCATTGATTCCAATCCCTCAAATAAAGAAAGTACATCAAGTTCCTCATCAAACCAGCTTGAAATAAAGGATCAATCAAAAGAAAAGGGTATCGATAATTCTACACCACTAAATCATGAAAGTCAACTCAAGTCCTTATCGAAACAAGTTGACAAGATCCAATTGAAAGACAAGGGCATGGGGGAATACTCATTTCACCAATCCTTTTGTTTAACACAACTATCATCTTCTCCAAAGTCATATAGACAGCCATCAACATCTAGACATCAATGATCACAACCCACCACACTCTTTGATGGAAACTTTGTGAGAGAAAGAACACTAGTGGATGAGTTAGACAACAAAGAGGTTTTAAACTGGTTATATAAAGATGAAGAATCATCACAAGCATCTACCTGAAGTGTACAAATAAAGTAGTATGGCAAAGGAAAGACAATCCTAGAAAAGATGGGATATGAGGGAAAAGGTCCTATTGATAAAATGAAAGAAGGCATCATAGAACTGATACAACCTATCACAATGAAAGCCAAGGATAAAACAAGACTAGGGTATAGAGAAGAATCAAGAGAAGAAATCAGGGAACAACTTGCTGAGAGAATCCTTCAATTATGAGATAGTTCTAAAATGGATTCAAATGAATATGAGTGGGATTCACTATTTGAAGAGTCTTGTCACAATAAGGAAATTGGTGTAGTACAAAAGTATACACCCATATGTGAGGAGGGTAAAATTTCAAGTTATAAACTACTTGAAATAGGAACACAACATATTGATGACTCCAACGAAGACAATCAGACTTAGAGAAAAATAGATAATTTAGAGGAGAGTTACCTTATAGACATCAACTTTGCTATTGGAAAATATGAAGACATTACCATCGAGACCCTTACTACGACTGACTTTAGACCCTTAGTACACCCTGAACTCATATATTGGGATTAAACTGAGCTATTTAACATCCCCATATTTTCAAATGACGAGGACATTTTCAACATCCTCTATTCTGCCAATCCCAAAATATATTCCACCATTGAACATCATACCAAAGCTTCCAACTAGGAGAGTGTCAAATTTTCTAGCTGCAAAATGAATAATACAGGAAAAAGATCTGATAGTGAAAACCATTCAATGGTGGTATCAAATCTAGAAAAATTGAAAACAAAGAGCATATCCAATGGAAAAAACCTAAGGCACTGAAGGATGGAAGATTCGACACACTCACTAAGCACTTTCAGGATCGATCTAAATTATTGTTTGAACCCACCTAGTGTATCAACATCGACAATAAAGAAATAGTGAAGATTGTCCATCTAGCAAAATCCTTGGCAGATCAAGAAAAATTGAAATTTATCAAATTATTTATAGAAAGACAAGCCATTTTTTCTTGGTCATATGTTGACATGCAAAGGATTAATCCAGAACTCATCATGCACCACTTATCACTACCAACAAGGGTAAAACCAGTCAAGAAAAAGTTAAGGAAAATGCATCTACAAATTGCCATATTGGTAAAAGTGGAACTCAAGAAGTTATTAGATTCAAGATTCATTAGACCAATTGACTATGCTGAATGGATATCAAACATCGTACCTATTTCAAAACTAGACAAGAGCATAAGGATATGTACATATTTTAGGGATCTCAAGAAGGCTTTCCCAAAAGATGACTTTCCCTTACCCAATATTGACATAATTGTGGACCTAACAGCATGACATGGCATGTTGTCACCCATGGATGGTTTTTCCAGGTATAATTGTTAGAAACCAAGATCAGACATGCAAACTAGAAAAGCCTTCCATAGAAGAGAAACATAGAAAAAGAAGAGCTTTGCAAGAAGACGTGTAAAATAATATTATTCAGGAATTCATAATTACATGAGATGATTTACTTTACAAAAGAAAGTATGCATAACCCTAATCTTATCTTGAGCAACCAGATAGCTCAACAAGATAAGAATGAGAATAAATAACCTAGGAATTAAAATATTACCTAAGTAAAGTTATGCAAGTGTAATTAAATATTAATTACACTAACAACCCCCCATAAGTGCAACTTAGGGAGACTAAAAAAGCATGCACCTTAAACTAAGATGAATGCAAGAAAGCATGAATGGGTCCCGGAAACAAAGGCCTAGTTAGGTGCCCATGTACAAATGCAATAATGAGGTAGAGAAGGAAAACCTAATGGGACAAAACAACCTACAATGAGATGACTGTTGTAAAGAAGCACTAGAAGAAATTTGTGGAGTAACATTGGAACCGCAATCTGACAAGCAAGGAAAGATACTTCTATCTACAAGAAACCAAAAATGAAATCATAATAATGTGACAACAGACCCGATGCCATAGAACACTAGAAAAATCACAAACTGGAGCAACCCTGGAATTTGTGAAGCAATAGTAGATGGTATGATGACAAAATCTAAAAATTGTGTATCTCGAAGTTGATGCCAAACTATGACTAAAACTCTTCCATGGGAACAAGTACCATAAAGACTCTAGAACATTAACCATAAAAACATGGCCCTCAAACTGAGAAGGATTTGAACCAATGCAGATCAATAACCATAAACTCCCAATCTAAAGTATAAACTGATGTGAATCTAATATGAGTCAAGAAAGAGAAAGATGTGGCCAAAAGAAACTAGAAAACTAGATATAACCCATGCGAGTTGTCATCAAAACAAGATGAGATCAAAGTGCATGCACACACTAATCAGATTATTATGCAAGAAACCCCCTGATGGAACTTTATTTTAGTTCATTTATTACAATAACCCAATGATTGTAAAAGGAGAGAATGCTAATGTTCATAAACAAGAAATAAAAATTTATGTTAGATCTATGTAGAGGATAGAATCATATTTCCAATGCCATGAAAATGAAAAAAAAGGATTGCCGAGTCAAAAGATATGCCCTCTGAAGCGAAATATTAACATCTGACTTCAACAGGAAAAAATAAATATCAAATAGAAAAATATCTAAAAGCAAACTGTACCATCAAAAAATTGGGCTCACCAGCTTTCCAACTATATCTCGTTTCAAAAAAATTTCCTCTAGGATCAAAAGTTATGACGAAATGAAAAAAGGGGCTATCTTGAGGCAAATCAGGGTGCTCCTTCAGCACTAGCCCCAGGTTTCCCATGTGACCTCAGGAGCTACAAAAGGAAAAAAGAAACCCATTGCCAAGAGGGCGGCGAGCGGGCTGATCAGTGGTGGCACCGCTCCTGGAGCCACCAATGGTGAGAGAGCCCCCCCGGGCTTACGATAGGACCAAGAGCTCAGCTATGGGAGACGAGGGTAGCCAGAGGTAGAGCCAGTGATGAGGAGTAAGGGACTAGCCAATATTAAATAGAGGCCGATAGAGGAACAAGCATTGGTGGGTGTCAAAAAAAATAGCAAGAGCCGACGGGAGTTGTACGAGGTAGCCTAATGGCTGTCAATGTTTGCTGATAGAGGTACGATAGTACCAAAGAATGCAGCATACAAAAAATAAACCCCCATATTTGATAATTTCACCCAAAAATTTAAAGCCCAATTTTAATGAAAAATTTCCTGATGAAAACAAATAGATGCAAAGAATTTTTTTTTAAATTTTATTTTTTAAATTCTACAAATTGTACCCTATACCTGGCAGGCCATATGACCTGCTGGGTAAATTTTTTTTGCCTAACGAACAGTCGACACTGAATATAGGTGAGTTAGATGTCATTTTCATCTCTTAGATGCTCTGGATCTGATGGTGAGGTTCGATCAGCCTAAAAATGCACTAGAAGCTTCACAACTCCCAGATCTGGCAAATCTTCAAACCCTCATAACTCTAGCATAAAATGTCGGATTTAGGTGAAACAAAAGTCGATCTTGACTTTTTTGATAGCCTTGTACTCAAAAATGAGCTCAAATTTCCTCTAATGTGTGCCAAAAGTTACCATGCAAGAGCACCCAAATAGAGAGACAATCTCAAGGTATGAAACCCTCGAGGAATCCCGAATGAACTATGTAATGATTTTCTCAAAAACCTAAGAAGGGGCTACAAATCAAGGCTTTGATACCATGTTAGAAACAAAGATCAGATATGTAAACTAGAAAATCCTTCCACATAAGAGAAAAATAGAAAAAGAAAAGCTTTGCAAGAAGATGTGCAAAATAATATTATTCAAGAATTCATAATTACATGAAATGATTTTCTTTATAAAAGCAAGTATGCATAACCCTAATATTATCTTGAGCAACAAGATAGCTCAACAAGACAAGGATGAGAATAAATAACCTAGGAATTAAAATATTACCTAAGTAAAGTTATGGAAGTGTAATTAAATATTAATTACACTAACAATAATAAAATCAAAATTGCACTAGAGATCAAGACAAGACAACCTTTACATGCCCATGGGGGACATTTTGTTAGAATGTCATGCCTTTTGGGTTAAAGAATGTAGGACCCACTTATCAATGCGCTATGATGGCAATATTTCATGGCATGACGCACACCTTCATGGAAGACTATGTGGACAATCTATTAGAAAAATCCTACACCATAGAAGGACACCTAGAGATCTTAGATAGAATCTTCACCAAGTTGGAAAAGTTCAATGTATTACTAAACCCAAAGAAATGTGTGTTTGGGGTGACTTCAGCCAAACTCTTGGGATACATAGTTTCAGAAAATGACATTAAGGTAGATCCTTCAAAGGTCAAAACCATCATGAAAATGCCACCACCCAAGAACATTAGTTAGATACGATCTCTACAAAGGAGATTCCAATAAATCTGAAGATTTATCTTACAATTGGAAGATAAGACCCATCCTTTCACTCACTTGCTACATAAGAATGTATCTTTTTGATGGGATGAGAAATTTGAAGGAGCCTTCAACCAATTAAAACAATATCTGATGAGTCCACCCGTCTTAGTACTACCAACAGAAGGGAAGCCACTTTTATTGTATATAGAAACAACTGAAATATCATTGAGAGCCTTGTTAGCACAAGAGGATTCAATAGGAAAAGAAAGGGCAATCTATTATATCAATAAAACCTTAAATGGATATGAGATTAATTACACCTTCATTGAAAAGGCTTTTTTGGCAGTAGTGTTCGCTACCCAACAATTCTAACATTACATGCTAACCCATGCCATCAAGTTACTAGCCAAGATAGATCCACTAAAATACCTTTTTAGCAAAGATAATATAATTGTATTACTAGTTAAGTGGGTCATGATGCTAAGTGAATTTGAAATCCAATATGTCGATAGGAAGGAAATCAAAGGACAAGCAATCATAAATTAGTTAGATGAAGCACCATTGCAAGGAAATCATCCAATGAACATTGAGTTTCTAGATGTTGATTTCCTAACAGTGTCCACACAAAAATGGGTCTTGTACTTTGATGGTTCTTATACACAACATGGATTAGGAGCAAGAATATTGTTTATCTCACCACAAGGACATACCATTCCAAAATCCTATAGACTGATGTTCCCTTGTACCAACAACACAACTGAATACGAAACCTTGATCATTGGAATCAAAGTAGCAGCTGAGTGGAAGATCGTAGAGTTACATTTCTATCGAGATTCATAACTAGTCATTAATTAGGTAAACAATGACTATCAAACAAAGAATGAAAAACTAATGCCCTACAAAAGAATGGTTGATGAATTCAAAAATTACTTTGTGGAAATAAGATTTAAGCAGATTCCTCAAAGCAACAACAAAGCCACTGATGCCATGACAACCATTGCTTCTCTCTTGTTGATTCTGAAGAAACAAGCCCATTATGAGTTCATGGTGGAACAACTGTTCAACCCATCCTATGACAACCCTGAATCCTAAGTTATCTACCATCTAGCTGAGGCTAACGCTTCCCTCTATGGAAAAATATTTATATACCTAAAAGACAATATCCTCCCTCCCGACCTATCGTACAATAAAAAATGAAACTTCATTCATGAAGCCACCTAACATACCCTTATCATGGATGTCTTTTATCTATGGGGTCTTGAAAAAACTCTCCTCCGATGTATGGAATGTGACGAGTCTGAAACAACTTTACAGGAAGTACATGAAGGTGTTTTTGGAACTCATTCGAGTAGTTTAACCTTAGCCAATAAACTTCTCCATTTGGGATATTACTGGCCGACTATGGAGAGGAATTCTTCTCAATTCATAAAGAAATTCCAAAAGTGTCAGATTCATGGAAATCTCATCCATGCACCAACACACGAACTT
The DNA here is from genome assembly GCA_007258455.2 of Sequoia sempervirens. Taxonomy (NCBI): domain Eukaryota; kingdom Viridiplantae; phylum Streptophyta; class Pinopsida; order Cupressales; family Cupressaceae; genus Sequoia; species Sequoia sempervirens. Next base: position 61,283 of record VDFB02096642.1, read on the forward strand.
CAACCTTTTGTATCAACATGGCCCTTTTGTTAGTGGGGATTGGATCTTGTAGGGAAAATTCATCCATCTTCATCAAATAGACACAAGTTCATTAACACAGCCACAAAGTATTTCGTGAAGTGGATTGAAGCTATACCTCTAACCACCATCACAGGAAAGCAAATTTCATCCTTCATCATGAACTATATCATCTATAGATATGGCATCCCTCAATCCATCATCACTAACAATGGCAGGCCTTTCAAAAATTAAGATGTTGAAGAACTTTGTGAGAGATTTCACATACAACATTAGTTTTCTACACCATATTATCCTCAAGGAAATGGCCAAGCAAAGGCCTCAAAGAAGACTATCCCGAAAATCTTTAAGAAAAATGTCAATGATGTTGGACGTGACTAGCAAGTGCAACTGAATCCTGCTCTATGGGCTTATCAAACTAGCATCCGCACCTCGACAAGAGCTACACCCTATGCTCTAGTCTATGGATTAGAAGCCATTCTACCTATTAAGGTTGAACTACCATCACTCTATGTGTCACTAAAGGGGATCATTTTAGATGAGGATTACAAAGTGTCTAGGTTACATGAATTGGAGCTCTTGGATGAGTGTCATCAGCTTGTAGTGAATCACCTAAAATCATATCAGTAGAGGATATCCAAAAGCTACAATCACAAAGTTAGGCCTAGAACATTTTAGGTTGGTGACTTAGTCCTAAAAGAGAATCCTCATAATCAACAGGATCGAGAGAAGAAGGGAAAATTTGAACCCAATTGGCTAGGTCCCTTTGTTATTGTATCATCCTTCAAATAAGGAGAATATCAGTTGTCCACACCAAAAGGGATTGTTTGATGAACCCCTCAATAGCCTACATCTCAAGAAGTTCTACACTTGAATCATCTAGTGCATCAAAAAAAGTCCTAGAAAAATACCAAAAACATCAGAAAATGTCCTGAAAAATGGTTGCCTTAATGAAAACCTAGCAAATAGGCATCTTGGTAACAACAAAAAAAATTAAAAAAGATCAAAAGTCCGAAAAATCAAAAATCCCAAAAAAAGTCAAAAAAGATAAAAAAACAAAACAAATCAAAAAAAGAGAAAAATACAAAAAAAATCAAAAATCAAAAAGATCAAAAAAATCATAAAATCTAAAAAAGTGTAATAAAAACAAGTAGTGAAAACCTAGCAATAGGTTCTATTTGTGATAGGTTAGCTTTTCCATCTATTTGAGCATGTTGACCATTTTATTTCACCATTCACTTTTGCCATCAATCTACCTATCATTGGAATACCTCAAGTACATATCCTAGCATCACGGTCATGTCTCACCCTAGATTGGGGGACAAAATCCTAAACTCACTAGGGGCAATAAACTTTGAGCTTAAACCAAGAGAAACAATAGTAGGAAAAACACAAAAAACATGATCATAGTGCAACTCAACATTGAGCATCAATCACCATCAGAAACACATCAACCATCAAAATCAAAAAGTCAAATCAATTAAACCAAAAGAAAACTTCAAATGGATGATGTTCATTCTGAATCATGGGTTTATCACGTTAAACACAAATGGTCAATTGTTATACTTTAATTTTTGTTATCGTATCTCTGGATCACCTTGATGATTTATCAAACTAGAGGAGCTAGGATGGAGTGTGATTTTTCTTTGTCTATTTTCTATGAGTTTATCATTATTACTATGCAAATTGTCATGGTATGTGCTCTACAAACTATCACTAATGACATTCTGAATTTGCATAGGAAAATAGTTAACTCTTGTCTGTTTATGTAAGCAATACTCAGGTCATCTTAGTTAATTATACTTAGATGCTTGTGTTAACTTGCACTATCAAACATCATTGAAGTAGTACCTAGGTCATCATTTTCTAAATATACCATCGATGCTTGTACTCTCTTTCAACATTTTAAAGGCCCAATGATGATAAAAAGCACAACAAATCGACTATTACGAATGACAACTTTTGCATATGAGATATGCATGGTTATAGTAGATTGGATCCATGTTAGTTTTCATTTTTATTTATAGGATTTCCAAAGCTACAACAATGATGTTATCTCTTGCACTGATGGATTGAGTACACTTGACATTAAACACATTATTCTCATATAGAAAAATACATTAATTGCATCATCATTTGCATCAGAAAACACAAAAAATATGTGTGCATTACATCTTATTTACATAACCAAAATCATTTCATATAGTTATATTAAGAAAGTGATTCACTAAGCTTAAATGAATGAGTCTCTTCAGATTTCCAAATGAATTGGGAAATATGTCACGTTTTGTGAAGCTTAACTTAACAAACAATCAACTGATGACAACCTTCCCACAACTCTTGGAAGTTGGATAGATTCACTCATTTAAGCTTAAGACCCTAGAACATAATCATTTGAACAATCATTTCCATGACATAATCATATCATCATTTTGAAACATCATACAAATAATTTACATAATCATTACATCTGATTATCATTACATCCATACATAATCAATATGAACATCACATATCATCACATATCATCTATATAATCAAATCCCTCACATAGAATAAAATATCATTGTCTTAAATCCATAAAACATATGGAATCATCCATCATGCATTAACATATCATCACTAAAAAATAAAATCCATCTCATATAGGTATCATCATTACATACATCCTATAATCATCATAGAACTAAGTACTATCATAGAATCATTTCATATAACATCCATTCATTCATTGCATCATTTATTTGCATCAAGAAAGTACAAAATGTCAAATACATCACATATCATTGGCATAATAAAATCCATCACATGCATAATAGAGGCATCAATCATAAATCATCATAGAATCATAACACATCAATTTCATCATCATTTAAATGCATAACATATCATATCATCACCATCATAACATACAAATTAAATCCATCCATAGGGACACTTTTGATATTGATATATCTTTTCACACCTTTGGATATCTTTGTACACTTTGGCATTATGATTTTTGAGATTATATGATATGTGGCAATGATTATGATCTATGTCTCTATATGATGTTATATGATGATTGATGTCTATGATGCATTTAATTTCTATGTTTATGATGACAATGATTCTAATGAGATGATATGCACTATATCATAAAGTCTAAAAACAAGAGGTACATCATCAACATCACATATACAACAGTATATACATCATGTCCAAATACATCAAAATCTGCCATCCTAATTGGATCTATGTCGTGCTCCCCCTAGATAGTGTTGATATCACATGACTAGTACCTCCTCCACTCGATGGACTTGCACTAAGATCTCTCCTATCTCTAGGAGGTAGCAATGTAACACCCATGTTAACAATGCAAGACTAGGACCTGCCAGATCGAGATTGTGCAAAGCTCTCCTATCACTCGGGAGGAACCACCTCATGATACTAGCCCCTATAGAACTCGACCTCTTGAGAAGTGCAACAAATCTCTCTAAAGTAATTCAATGTACCCACAACCACTGTAGCCTATTGTAGCCTCTTGGTAATGGCCTTGGTATGCTCTTCCCATCTTAGGGCATCCCTCTTAGTGGTCAATGTAGCAATCTATCCCTGCACCTATCCCTCCACTTGGGCCTATATCTATGCTAGTTGGGCCTGCACTTTTTTTCTAATAGCATCCCTCTCAGTCATCAAGGTCTGCACCTACCCTTGTGCCTATGTTAGAAGAGCCTATACCTACTCTAACTATGCTTGTAGCATCTGCACCTACACCTGTAACACAACAATCTGCATCTACTGCTACTTAGATGGCATTTTGATTTGTACCCACTACTATGATGGGGCCACTAAGGATCAGATCTTGCAAGGCACTCTCATCTCTTTTACATTGGGACCTAGCCCTCCTCCTCCCTCATCACCTCCATCATCACCACCATCACCCTCCTCTCCATCTCCATCTCTGTCATCACTACTACTCTCCTCCTCTCATTGCTCCTCCTTTGCCTCCTCTCTATGTTGTCTCCACCCATGACCTCTTGCTTCCTCCTCTACTAGTAATGGTGTAGGATTATTTGGAATCATGATCCATGGGAATAGATGTGTAAGCATGTGCATGGCATAATCTTCTAATATCTGCACATCTATGATCTCTAGATGCACCTCCCAAATGATAGTCAGTAATTCCTAAAAGTTCTCAACTCCTACATCTTAGGACAAACATGACCCCCACTATGTTGCATCCTGTTGTCACTGCACATAATGAGCTATGCCTTGGGGCATGGGTTGAACTTGACCTTACTATCTCAAAACTCTTAGTAACATGAACCTCTTAATGAAAAAGTGAGTCTAACCAATCATATACATCAACTGAAACAAATATGGCATCTCTGTGTCATCCTTGGTCCACGACTCACAATCAACATAATGTCTCCGCGCAAAAGATTCTAGATCATCGAGAGCCCCCCTCCAATACTCTAACTTTCCCAGCCTAGACTGAGCAAGTTGACCTACATAGATATGAACATAGGTCCTCAAGGCTAGCCTTTGTTTGTCTCCTACTGTCTGACAGATCACTATATGCTCCTAGGCCTAGATTTGGAGCAATGTGACTCTTGCTGATAGACTGGCCCCATGCAGATAGACCAGCTAGTCCAAATCATGGTATGTATGGGATAACATACAACAAATACATGATTATTTGGTCCCATGATTGATCATACTCTCTAAAATCCTTCCCCATCCAATTGAGAGTCCCTTCAACTTGTGATCAAGACAAAGGAACCCTCAAATGAAATCAGCTAATAACAAAGGCAATGTGGCATATGTATTGACCATGTCCCTCCATGGAAACTCGTACCTGCATATATGGTCATCCTAGAACACTCACTATAGTGCATCAGTCTCACCCTGCTCCTATGCATGATATATAACTATCTCTCCCACCACTAGGATCTGTAGAATCTAATATACATCCTTAGGTGTAATAGTGATCTCACCAGGGGGAAAATGGAAATTTTTATGCTCACTATGCCACCGCTCAACCAAGGCTGTCAATAACCCCCTGTTATCTGGATCTAGGGCATATCAATGAGAGATGATAACCCACATCGAGCAATAATCATTGTCTCATGCTACATCAAATGGAGAATTAGATTCCAAGTCCTCGAGAATTGTTCTCTTATCTGTAAACTAGTCAGAGGCTTGTATCATCACAAAATCACAAATTAGTCAATCAATCAATCGACATCAATCAAAATCAATCAACCTATAATCTAATCAACCGTGGTGAGACTTTGGTCAAATCTCATGAGCATAAAAATAATCAAATCAACCTCATCTACATGAGGTTTATCAAATCAATCAATGAATGTCACCTATCATGAGGTTTATCAAATCAATCAATTTTAACCTCACCTATCGTGAGGTTTATCAAAATCAATCAAATAAATCAAATTTAACCTTTCCTATCATGAGGTTTATCAAATCAATCAAATCAACCTCGCCCATCATGAGGTTTATCAGATCAATCAACCTATAATTGATCAAGGTCAATTATCATCATCTTATCATTGAATCTCACCTATCATGAGATCAATGGACATCTAACCTATCAACATTATCAATCATCATCAAATCATAGATTGATGCAATCATACATTATAAAAAATGAGGAGTCTCAACAAGAAAATCATCAAATTTACCCAATGCACCAAAACAGTGCTCCAATGCGCTAAAACTCTCTATGTGCTAGAGAAATTCCTCAATGTGCTATAATAGACCTTCAATGCGCCAATTTACTTTATGTACTAAAACATTTTACCGGTGTGCTGGAACAAAGGCCCAATGCATTGAAATACCCGATGTGCTAATTGTTGGTGTAATTAATATTTAATTACACTTTACATAAGTTTACTTAAGTAATTATTTAATTCCTAGGTTAATTAGTTGTCATCTTTATCTTGTTGAGCTATCTTGTTGCTCAAGATAAGATTAGGGTTATGCATCTTTGCTTTTATAAAGAAAATTATTATCATGTAATTATTGAATTCTTGAATAATATTATGTTGCACATCCTTTTGCAACCTCTCTGATTTTCTTGATTTTCTCTTATGTGGAAGGTTTTTTCAGTTTTCAAATCTGATCTTGGTTTCTAACATGGTATCAGAGCCTTAATTTGCAACCCCTTTTCAAATTTTTGAGAAAATCATTGCAGGGTTCATTCGGGATTCCTTGAGGGTATCATACCTTGAGTTCATCTATGCAATGTTTTGGATCAAATTGAGCTTCACCATTGGATTCAAAGCACTGGAAAACATCAGGATTGACCTTTATTTTATAGATTTTGGCCATCATTTGCTAGATCTGTGAGGGTTTCAGACTAGGAGATTTTTTGCAAGTTCTGGGGGTAGCCAATTTTTTGGAGTAGTTTGAGCAGAAACGGAGGTCACCATTGCACTCACAGCGGCCAAAAACCCTAAGATCGCCTTTGGTTTCGTCGATTTTGGTGAAAGTTGTTTTTGAGGTAAAAAAATGTTTGCCTAGGGGGCCATATGGCCTCCCTAGTATGCAGTTTGAGGCTTGAAAATTAAAAAAAAGTCCAAAAATGGGTTTTCTTGATCCTCACACCGACGCCTCTAGTTATAATGAGCTCCGCCACCGAGCGGCCACTGGGTGGCCACCAGCCGGCCACTACCACCGGGAGCGCCACCCACCTCCTCTGCCAGCTAGCAATAGCCCTCGCGGGCTCCTTCACCAGAAACCCCATCCATATGGAGGACTAGGAGCCTGTTCCCAAATCCAACTCCCAGCAGTGGAATATTCTGGGGAGAGAAGAATATATCGGCCTATGGAATATTCTGATCATTCATGGCATATACCGGTAGCCGAAACTTTTTTTCTGGCAGGGTGGTGCATTTTTTTGCCCTGATAGCTAGATGGCCATCAATTTTTTTGTAGTGAAGTGTTGACATCAGCATGATGTCATCCGGTCATATGACCCTCTTTGCCCCCTCTAGCCCTGATTTTTCCTAAAGGAGCAGTTTTTTTCTTTTGGTCATAACTTGGGAATACGATATCGAAATCGGGTAAATAAGATATCACCGAAAAGCTGGTTTTGAGCACTTTCTAGTGGTGCAATTTATTTTTTAGTATTTTTCTGTTTACTTGCATTTATTTTTGTTTGAAGTTAGATGTTATTTTTGGGCTTCCACGCTCATAAATTTTTGCCATGATCTCCAATTTTCATCTTCTTTGCGGCGTTGGAAAGGTATTGAGGATCTCCATCTTACTATCCATGCACTTTTTTATGTATCTATCTCAAGTTTATCATTACTCCAAGTTTTTCCCGATGTGTGTTTTGGAGATTACTTGGATGTTTTGGCAGTTGAAAAGGTGAAACTTGAATATTTGTACTTCATTTCAGTACCACATCATGTTATTTTCTGTTTATGCACATTTAGGATTCTCTTCTTTTACAATCGTTGGGTTATTGTAATAAATGAACTGAGATAAAGTTCCATTAGGGGGGTTTCTTGCATAATAATCTAATTAGAGTGTGCATGTACTTTGATCTCCATATCCATTTTGATTTGATGATAGCTCGTATGGGTTATTTGGTTTCCTATTTTCTTTTGGCCACTTTTTCGCTATAGCTTGACACATATCAGATTCATTGGTTCACACTTCAGTTGAGAGATTATGTTTCTTGATCCTCATTGGTTTAGATTCTTCTTAGTTTGAAGGCCATGTTTTTATGGTTAATGTTCCAGAGTCTTCATGGTACTCCTTCCCATGGAAGAGTTTCAGTCACAGTTTGGCATCAACATCAAGATACACGATTTCCAGATTATGTCATCATCTCATCTACTGTTGCTTCATAGATTCCAGGGTTTTTCTAGTTTTTGAGTTTTCTAATGTTCTGTGGCATTGGGTCTGCTATCACATTATCATGATTCCGCTTTTGGTTTCAATTGTAGATAGAAGTATCTTTCCTTGATTGTCAGATTGGGGTTCTAGTGTTACTCCACAATGTTCTTCTAGTGCTTCTTTGTTGTAGTCATCTCATTGTAGGGGGGTGTTGTCCCACTGGGTTTTCCTTCTCTACCTCATCATTGCATTTGTACAAGAGTACCTAATCAGGCCTTATTGTCAGGACTCATTTTGCATAATAATTTTCTTCTCCCTAAGTTGCACTTATGAGGGGGTGTTGGTGTAATTAATATTTAATTACACTTTACATAAGTTTACTTAGGTAATTATTTAATTCATAGATTAATTAGTTGTCATCCTTATCTTGTTGAGCTATCTTGTTGCTCAAGATAAGATTAGGGTTATGCATATTTTCTTTTATAAAGAAAATCATTATCATGTAATTATTGAATTCTTGAATAATAATTATTTGCACATCTTCTTGCAAATCTCTACTTTTTTTTCCTTCTATGGAAGGATATTTTGGTTTACAAATATGATCTTGGTTTCTAACACTAATTCATTTCATCTATACACTAAATTAGTTGACCTATGCACCAATTCACTCTATGTGCTAAAATAGTTCATCTCTATGCCACTTTGGGTCATCTATGCACTACTTTGTCAAATGCACTAAATCATCTATCCTATGTGCTACTTCAAATACCCTAAGGGATAATCTAACCTATACACTATAACATTATATGTATGTGCTATTTCGGCTTATGAATGTGCTAAAGCAATTCAAAATCCAAATTAAATGAAAAACAAGCAAGAAAATCAAATGGACAAAATATGAGGTAGTTTTTAGGGTACTCACCAAAGGTCTATACGTTGTTGGGTGGCTGTGCCACCTAACTCACTTGAACCAGTGCACATGGTAGGGGATCACCATTCTATTCCAAAATACTCAATAACTATTGGAATTGATGCCTCAATCTCATAGGCTGGAACCTCTGGAAGAGAAAAGTCGGTGTGATATTTCTTTGGTCTAGCTGACTGGCAGTTTGGGAACCTTGTGAAATACTCTGGTCACTGTGACCTTGCAGAAGTTTTTCTGAATGCTTTCATTTTGGAGTCTATTGCTGTGACATAAGGAAATCATTGTAACTTCTCACCGCATGGAGATCTCTAGCCAACAGGCCATTCAATCGAGTTTCAAGGAGACTCATAGTGACTGGGGGCTTCGAAGTGACTTCAACACTCGAGAAGAAGTCCCAATGACATTGGAAGGTCTTGCCGATAGGGATACACATTGAAGCCATTAGGATAAGCTATGGCAGCTTGCTAAGAAGTCTTACCAAAAGTAACATGTCTCAGTGATAGTGTTGGAGCTTTCGGGGAAACCCTTAGGTGATCGGTAAGATGTCTTACCGATAGTGATGTCTCATCGATGAACACTTGGAGTAACTTAAGGATCTCGGTGTGAAGTCTCAGTGATGAAGGATTATCTTGGTGATAATGTAACACTCGAAGACTTCGGGGAGATCCTTGGCCAAAAGGCTTGTTTCGATATGATGTCTCATTGAATATCGAAAGTCTTGCCGATAGCATGTGGGGTCATCGGTTCGGTGTGACTCTTGGAAAATAGTGGTTTCAGGATAACATGGAAGCCTCAATAAGAAGTCTTGTCGAAGGTTGATTCTCTTGCCGATAGTGGAACACATCGATATGACTTAAAGGATTCGGTATGAAGTCTTCGCGAAAGTGGTAAGTCTAGCTGACAAGATTGAATCAGTATGACTTTGGAACCATGGTATGATCTCCTAGAAAATGTGGAATGTCTAGCTGACAATGACATCAGTATAACATGAAGCTTGTTGTGATGTCTAGGTGAGAGACAATAGTCTTGCCGATGAGCACACTCACGTCTATATGACCTCGATATAACCTCTTGGCGATAGTTGGATGTCTTAGTGATAGTGTTGGTGGACGAGTTCAATTGGAAGTTGGTGAGAGGTCTCATTGATCATGTCGATAAGGAGACTCTTGCTAATAGATGGATGCTGATAGGAATACAATGGGTTTCAACAAGACTTGAAGACTTGATGTGATCTCCTAGCGATAGTGATAGTCTCACCGATGTGCATACTGAGGTCAATGTAACTTATAAGCTCGGTGGAACCTCTTGCCGATGGAGACGACTCTTGGTGACAATGTGTAATCAAGTCTTGTGGCATCGGGGAGACACTTCTAGTGTCTCACCGGCATGCGACACAAGTTGATCTTTATTAACCGAGTGAAGACTGCCCGACATGGTGTGACTTGGAAAAATCAGAAGAGCCAAATGGGAACCGTTGGAAGATAGTTCGTTGTGGTAGTTCTTAGAGGAAGCTTGACAAATAAAGATGAAATGAATATAGTCTAGAATAGAAGATGATACTTGGTTGGATTGTTTGATATAGGTGATCGATAGAGTGAGGGCCGAATGGCTGGTTGGAAGGCCGAGACCATGAGGCCGAAACAAAGGAAGTGAGAGGCAGGGTTATGTTGTTGATTTCTCTCCTAATCAAGGATTGAATTGCATGGTTGATCTCTCATGTTGATTTGTACTGTATACTAGGTGAGGGTATTGCAACAGTATGAAGATTGTTTGGTTTGAGAGGTTGATCAAGAAATGTACAGAGGGAGAGTTGGTTACCAATTGTATCCAGAATGAATAAGATGTAATCTTTGAAAAGCTAAGAGCCTGAAACTGTATTGTAACCTTCTGTTGCTGAATAATACAATGGCTCAAACTTTGGAGAGTGGGGTTTTTTACCCAAAAGGGTTTTCCCCATGTAAAATCTTTGTGTTCTAACTTCTATAGTATCTTTCATCTATGTTGTTGTTTGCTATTGAATTTACTTGTGCTTCTCTCAGAAAGATCAATGTGGAAATGAACTGTGTCTGTTTCCACTTTAGGACATAGTTGTACATGTCTTTGAGGCAACCAAATCGAATTAAAGTTACCTAAGGCACTACTGTTTGGAGTTTTCATTAGATGCGCTCCACTAGATTTCCTTACAATAACTCTCTCACAAAGTTTTCAAATTGCAAACTACACAAATGAACTTTCTAATCAAATTTTTAACCTTTTAAAGGTTAATTAAGTGGCATTTTATGGGGTTGTTTTATTTTTATTTTTCAAAGGGGTTTTAATGAATCAAATTATCACCTGGTGGCTTTAATCTCATTTTTTGGGAGATAAATCATTTCCAACACATAAAATTTTAAGATCAAATTATCAAAAAATCATCAAATTTTTTAAAAAATCCTAAAAAATACAAAATTCACCGATTTATCTCCCAAGGGGGCATATATCCATTAATATATGAAACATCAACATCTAGGGTATCAATTTTTTTTTCTTCTTAGCATCAACATCAAATTTTTCTTTGAAGCATTGTGTAAACACATTACTTCAAAGAAGGGAAAAATTTATACACCTAAATTTAGTCATGGCATTTAATTAATTAAATACTAGTTATTTAATTAATATTCAACTACGTATAAATAAACTTACAATTTATTTATATTGTTCATATTATTTAATTCTCCAAACCTAAAGTCATATTCTTCTAATTTAATTAAATAAACAAATTTCCATAAGATTGTTTTATTTAATTAAGTTTCACTAATCTCGATTAGGAATTCAAGCACATGTCTACAACTTTTCATGCCACCCCACTGATGCAGAGCCAAGGTGGAGGTCATTCACAACAATGAAAATATTAGCTTTGGAACAAAGAACTCTTCTTTACCATGCATTCAACTCACCCTCAATGCCAAGAAACCTTCTAAACTTAAAGAAAAAAAGGAATAACTTTTCAAAGACACCTCACACCCATGAACCCAAATTATTTTTGGATACCCATTATGGCCTATGCAAACATATCAGAAGTTCTTAAACACTTGTTTCAGAAAGTATAAGAGTTCTATGACTGGCCTCTCTTGGACTAGGCCTAAATTAGTCCAATTTACAAAGAAAATACCCTTCAATCATTCAATCAAAACCTCAAAAAATCAGATCAATATGTCATAAAACATCTAAATCAATAACATCTTGAGTTAGTTATGCTTTTTAAGACCCCAAAACTAGAAACCCTCATTTTTGCTTACAAATTGGGAGGGTTCAATGAAAATGACATCTCCACACCACACAATACCTTGCAACCACTTGGAACAAATCCCACTAGACCTTCAAATGCTCACAAAACCTTCACATGGGCAGCCATAACATCAATTGACAAAAACTCAACTTCTACACCTTCATTTGCATTGAAAATGCACAAAAATTCAAATAGGGAATCACCTTAAAAAGTCACAGATGTCCACCTCCACATCCAAAAATTACACACATCTAATTTACATCATATTAGACCATTCCACTGATTTATAGTGGCATACAATGGGTGGAATGGTCAAAAACTACATTTTAGACTTTCAAACCCTCTAATGGCTGTGCACAGGCAGTTTTAATCAAATGTCGATAAAACCATCTAAACTCAATGAAAATTAACCAAACCACTTTCAAATGAAATATTACACTCTCCTCTTTCCAACTATAATAGGGTTGAGCTTGTATAGGTTGTATAAAGGTCATACCACATGTTTTAGCCGCAAATTTACACAAAAATTTCCAAAAAATAACCACTTTTTCATTAGAACTTCAAAAAAACTAATTCAACAACAATGCCTTGACCATGAGAGGCTTATTTAACATACAAACACACTTCCCAACATCCTCCAACTAAGATTTTAATTAGGTGGATATTGGAAACCAACTTTTTACCAATTAGACCCCTAATTGCCTAGTTTTTCACTTTTAACAATTTGTTGAGAATAAGTACATTATTATGCAACCTTTTGTATTTTTTAAACTAACTAACATAAAATACCCCTAATTACATCATTAATGGGCTAAAATGCCTTATTCAATCATGAAATGACTCAAATACCCCCTAGTTTCCTAATGTTTTCCTACTACTGTTGAATTTTGAAAATGTGTGTATTCGGTGCTCCTGCACCATACACCCTAGCTTAAAATTCTTCCAAGTCCCTTGGAAAATTCTGTACCTACAAAAAAAAAAGTGATTAGATACTCCTCTTTGTCCCTAAAATGGTCTCATCTTCACCTTGGGCTTATACTTGTCCTCCTCTTAAAATTCCATGCTTGCTTTGTCACTTTGACTCTTCTTGTCTGCTCTATCAACTTGAATCTGCACTTCTAGGATTTGATTGTCCTCCATCCATCTTCCTTTTTCCTACTCTTGAACTTCTATCATTAAAAACCAAATCATGATATGACTATCCTCCTTCATATTTACCATTGGCTTGACCTCCATGAATAGTATCAACACAACTAGAAAGCAACAAATAACTTCCTTTATCTTTTGCTTCTTGACCTTCCTCTTCACACTTACCATGCCTGTTACCACTATCCTAACAACACACAACTTCTCAACAACAAGTTTCATTAACCAAGGAAAATTCTCTGCCCTTACCTCAATCCTTCCTCTTCTCTCCATTTCAAGTGGAGACTTCACAAACTCTTTAGCCTTCTCATGGCCTAACTCTGATTTCCCTGCACTCTTAGTCCCTGTCCTCATAGAGACCCCTAATAAAATCTTCATCCTATTCACTTCACCCTTCATGGTGACAACCTTTTCTTCATACTTTTGCACTATCCTTTTCACATTTCCCTTCACTATTTCTTGCCATTCTAATTGGCTGATTGTCATGTCTTTGTCTATCATAAAATTGTTATCCCTATTAAGGCCTTGCATCAGACCTTTTTCTTCCTTCATCACTATGTTCTTAACCTGCAATGTCCTCTCAAACTCATTACATTCATGCCCCATCATTGGGCTATGCAAGTCATCCTCTTGACTATCCATACTTTGCCTTCTATTTTCTTCCTCAAGGACCTTTGTCCTACTAACTTTAGAAACACAACTTAACTGTTCTTCACCTCCTCCTAACATCATGCTTTCACATTGGTTTACCTCAACCAATATACTCTCCATCACATTCCATACCCCTTGGGATTCTCTCTCATCTACCTTCACCTCATTTTCCACCTTTGCCATTGTATTTCCAATGTCCACACTTTCTGTATTTCTAGTATTAGATTGATTTTTGTCTACAATCAACTTCACAGGACACCAAACTATCCCTATCATAATCTTCTCATCATCTACAAGCCTTTCAAGACTCATTCCTTTGTTTTCATATTTGGTACCTTCATCCTTTACCTTTACCTCAAATTTTAAGACCCCTTTATCCATAGGTCTGTCAATCACATCTCCATATACTTGCTTCTTTTCAATTTCTTGCACATTCAGTGGATAACTCACCTCTTCCTTTGTGTTTTCAACATTCCAAAATGGCTTATGTTTTTGCAACTCTTCTTCACTCTTCATAACCTCATCTCTTCTCCTGAGGATCTCTATCCTAAGAATCTTCTTTTCACAACACACTGTCTCAGTCCCATATACCTTTGCATTCTTTGTGGTTGCCTACCCCAGAACACTATCATTTATCATTGAAAAAACTCTTACATGTTCCTTATCTTCAATAAAACATTCATGCTTACCCTGCTCTTTCAAGGTCTTCTCATCTTTGTCCTTCACTTTCTTTGTTTCCCTTGTGTCTTCAAACTATTTTGTTTTCCTCAATGGTTCCTCATGGTGTTTTTCTTTCTCCATTGCTTCTATGCTATTCCTTTTTGTCTCTCCCTTATACCCTTGTTCCTTTTGTTCCAACAACTCTCTTTTTCCACACATGCCTATCCTTCTTTGTGTCCCTTCATCTTGCAAACAATTCAAGATACACCTTTTCCCATCCTTTTCAATTTCATACACATTTAGTCTCCCATCATGTATAGAAAATCTATCAAAATTCCAAACCCTTCCTAGTATCATATGGAAATCACTTCTAGGAATTATATCACATAATACAACATCATTATAAGGACCAATCTGAAAATCCACAAAAGCTTGCTCTCGAACCACAACATGCTGATTACTATTTACCCAATATGCCTTGTAAGGTGATGAATGTTTTAGTCTTGTCAAATGCAATTTTTCAACCATTTCCTCTAAGACAACATTATCTAATGAACCTGAATCAATCATTACATTACATATCTTACCTTTGCATTTGCATCTAGTCTGGAAAAGAGCATTCCTCAATTTGTTCTTCTTTCTCATCTAACCTTTTGAAGTCCATTGTATCTTGTATCTTCAAATGATTCAAGCCAAATGCTTCTTCAATCTTCAATAGATCTACTTCCTCACTCTGATACCACTATGATGCAAAGCCAAGGTGGAGGTCATTCACAACAATGAAAATATCAGCTCTGGAATAAAGAACTCTTCTTTACCATGCATTCAACTCACCCTCAATGCAAAGAAACCTTCCAAACTTAAATAAAAAAGGAATAACTTTTCAAATACACCTCACACCCATGAACCCAAATTCTTTTTGGATACCCATTACGGCCTATTCAAACATATCAAAAGTTCTTAAACACTTGTTTCATAAAGTATAAGAGTTCTATGACTGGCCTCTCTTGAACTAGGCCTAAATTGCTCCAATTTACAAAGAAAATACCCTTCAATCATGCAATCTTCAATCAAAACCTCAAAATAGAAAATCAATATGTCATAAAACATCTAAATCAACAACATCTTGAGTTAGTCATGCATTTTAAGACCCCAAAACTAGAAACCCTCATTTTTGCTTAGAAATTGGGAGGGTTTACTGAAAATGACATCTCCACACCACACAAAACCTTGCAACCACTTGGAACACATCCCATTATACCTTCACATGGGCAGCCATAACATCAATTGACAAAAACTCAACTTCTACACCTTCATTTGCATTGAAAATGCACAAAAATTCAACTAGGGCATCACCTTAAAAAGTCACAGATGTCCACCTCTGCATCCAAAACTTACACACATATAATTTAAATCATATTAGACCATTCCACCGAGTTATAGTGGCATACAATGGGTGGAATGGTCAAAAACTACATTTTAGACTTTCAAACCCTCTAATGGTTGTGCATAGGCAGTTTTAATCAAATATCAATAAAACCATCTAAACTCAATGAAAATTAACCAAATGACTTTCAAATGAAATCTAACACTCTCCTCTTTCCAACCATAATAGGGTTGATCCCGTACAGGTCATACAAAGGTCGTACCACATGTTTTAGCAGCAAATTTACACAAAAATTTCTAGAAAACCACAACTTTTTCATTAGAACTTCAAAAAAACTAATTCAACAACCATTCCTCAACCATGAGAGGCTTATTTAACATCCAACCAAACTTCCCAACATCCTCCAACTGACATTCTAATTAGGTGGACATTGGAAACCAACTTTTTACCAATTAGACCCCTAATTGCCTAGTTTTTCACTTTTAACAATTTGTTGATGATAAGTACATTATTATGCGACCTTTTGTATTTTTTGAACTAACTAACATAAAATACCCCTAATTACATCATTAATGGGCTCAAAGGCCTTATTCAATTGTGAAATTACTCAAATACCCCTAGTTTCCTAATGCTTTCCTACTAATGTTGAATTTTGAAAATGTGTGTATTGGGTGCTCCTACACCACCCACCAAGGTCACATGAAATTAAATAATTATATTTTTTAAATTAGAATTATCTTCAACCAAGTTTTAAACACATGGCTTATTCCTCACATACTTTTTCAACCAATTTTCAAAGACATGGTCTTTTCTTCCCACACTTTATTCTTCCATCCATTTGGCATGTTGCCTATTGGTCAATAGATTCCTCCATCCATTTAGCATGTTTTCTTTGGTCAAGGGGACACCTTGATTCTATCCATCTCCATCATTCATCCCTCTTGTTTGAATCTAGACAGTCGATCGTTGCCACATCACAAGAT
>VDFB02096643.1:0-23486 GCA_007258455.2 Sequoia sempervirens
TCTTTTATGACAAATGTTGGCTTATTGTGCTCATAATTCATTTGTGGAAGTTATCTTGGATTTTATAATCAAATATCAATTGCTTCAATATGGTATTAGAGCTAGGAATAGAATGTCTCTTCCCAAATTTTAGTGAATCCATCATTCATCCTTATCATTATAACATCATGGATCCAAATATACATTATTATTAAGTATAGAAGACTCAAGAAATAAAAGATAGCCTTTCATTTTATCAAATTTGGTGATAATGAATTTTTGCAATTTTTTTGCCTCATGTATTGATCATACCTTACACAAAAATCCATATGTGTACACATTTTTTTGGAAAAAAAGGAAAAAAAATGTAGAGAGGGCCCTCGGCTCTACTACCCTCTATAGTTTTTTTTATCATGATTCATTTATGTGGATTTTTTCCTAGCTTTTATTCAACCCAAGTTTTTTTTTGGTATCTATTTTTTACTAGTGTCACCATTAAGGGTTTTCTTCTCACAATATATGTGCATACACCACAAATCATTCTCAATAGATTAGGATTTCTTTGTGGTTCATGTTTTGATACCATCAATGACCACTCAACATTCTCTCACATATTTCTCTATTGGTTGAGCATTTCTTTTATTGTGTGTGATTTCAAGGCTTTGTTTCCAACTAAGTCAGAGGAACCACTACCTCCCCACACTTCTTTGGTAGCATTTCATCCTAGAAGTTTTGTATTTGTAATTTACAACTTGTTCATTGATAATAATCTTGATCATGGTTTGTAAACAACCCCACCTACCATCATCTAATCAATAATCACCACCTTTGTTGGAGTGATGATACTATCTTATAGCACCCAAACAAGTGGCACCATTGTATACATCCACCACCACTCCACCACAAGTGACACCTTTAGTAGCTTTGACCTTCTACCACTAGGGCACCTCCTCTACACCACCCTACCTCCTTTAAGCAAAAAAAGGGGTAGATTTTTTTATGTTTTCCATAAATTTCAAACCATGCATTATTTTTATTAAGTTTAAATAATTGGTGGAAATTTGGTTATGTCCACTTTGATGTGGTATAGTTTATTTTAGGAAATTATATTACCTTTTGTGATTTTTAGGCCTTTGAAGTCAATTTTTTTGTATATTTTTTATAGGAGATAATTTTTAGACTATTTATCAAAAAATTGCCATTTTTTTTCAAAAATTATTAGAAAATCATAAGGGTTCAATTTATGCATGTAAAATTTAAATTTGGATAAGCCTTCTTTAACAAAAATAAAAATAAAAAATCTTTGTATGTTAAAACATACAATTTGAGATCATAGGGTTGCATTATGTTTTTCTTGTCTCTAATTTTACAAAATTGATATTTCTAACTCTATTTAATTTCTATGAGTGAAAGCATAAAATGTAATGTTGGAATTATATAGGATCACAATGGTCCGAATGGAACCTAAACAAAAAACAAACATTGAAAAAAGGAAATGGTAGAATAGATGTGATGAAACCTATGACACACTAAGTATGTCAATTTCTATAGGCCTTCTCTTTCACATTGAATATACTACAACACCTAATGGTAAATGGACTATATTGGAAAATATGTTTGGCAAGAAAGATGCAATGAGAGGGAAACAATTGGTGAATGAACCAATGTCTCAATCCAAGTGACTTTAACACAATTCAAGACTTCTTCATGAAAACCAATTTAAAACTAAGCTTCCAACTCAAGCAATGTGGAATAGAAAAGAAAGATTAACAATTGGTATCAAGTGTTCTACCAAAGCTAGGTCTTAATTATTTAGTATTTGTTTCTACTTTTTATGCTATAAAGAGTTATCTTGGAAGTAAATTTAATGTACCATCACTTCTTAATCTTTTTTCTCTCACAAAGGAGTGATAAATTAATTCAAATGGGTACTTTTAAGTCTACAAAACATTAAGCTCTTGTTGCTATGAATCAAAAGGCTTCAAATAATAAGGAAAAGAAACAAAATAATTATCTAGATAATGAACCAAAACCACAACCTCCACAAGATACATATTCCTCATCAAAAGTGAAAAAATTAATAATGAGAGGCCCATATTTAGTTATTGCAAGAAACTTGGGCATGAACAACACCAATGTTATATAAAAGAAATTGATGAATTAATCCATTTTATTCAAAAGAGACACATAAAATTTCCTCCACCAAGGAACGATGGTGCATCTTCCTCATCTCCTTCACCATCACCATCTCAATCAAATTTAAATAAGAAAAAGGGAATGGCATTATTTTCTTCTAGAAATCCTACAACATAAAATTAACTTCTTATTTTTGGAGCTTTGCATCATATGGTTACATCATGAGAATTATTTTATTCATATGATCCCTATTTATTTCCACCAATTCTCATGGGTAATAACAAATATGTGATAACTTATGGAAAAATTACCATTGATATTGGTCAAGGTACATTTAATAATGTACTATATATATTCCTTCCATGTAAAGCAATCTCCTATCCATTTATCAAATTACATATAGTAGGATGGGAAAATTAGTTGATGTCACACCAAATTTAGTGACCATATGGGAGAGTAGAGACATTATTGATATTAGATATTTTGATCATGATTCTAGATTTTACTCCTTTTCCTTCTTTGGTTTCACTAATTTTGATGATTATTTGAGTGATGGTGTCATTGATACAACTATCATGCATAAGGAGATCCAATTTGGTTATTTTGACCTTGAATTTCTCCTCTCCTCATCAATTCTCAACTCGTGTGTTGATATTATATCTCCCTTTTCTTCTACTTCTTTATAATTGAGTGTTAAGTTACATCTATGGTTTCAAATGGTTTAAAATAACATGATCTTCATATTTGTGTTTATAATGTATTTTTTAGGATGATTACTTGATAGGAATATTAAAATTGTTCAGTGAGTCTCATATTATAGAGTTTGTAGACACTTTTGATTACAATCACATCAAAAAAATTGTCCCCACATTACCATCTTTGGATCTTATTCTATATCATCTTTCATTTGGATTATATGAGTAGCTTTCAAAGACTTACATTTTTCTTCTCAAATGGGAAGATTTCATGAATATGTCTATACTTATGTTTCTTCCCAAGGGGAGAAATTTTGTTTGACATTCATGAACCACCTTCTTCATTCTTCATTGTGCACCAACATACATTATAGGATAACACATTTTATAAGGGGGTTCCATAGTCTCTCTTTTTCTCTAGACTATTGGGGGAATATTTATTGTACTTTTATGATGGAAGTAGCATTTGGGGGTTCATAATGAGTCCTCCTACTTCTTCGCTTATATATTTTTTATGCATATTTTCTCTTTTGGAGATGATTTTTTTCCCATTGAGTTTTCTCGTTTACTCCACTTATGAGAAATATATGCATGGGTACTTAACATGGCCAAATAAATGAGACCCATCATAATTGTATTTATTCTCCCTAAGTTGTACTTAAGTGGTGTGTTAGTGTAAGTAAAGTCTTTATACATCTAGTTAGCTAATCTTCAAGTTTCTAAGTTAGACCTATCCACACCTTTCTTGAGTTCACTTAATGATTATTCTCTCATTTTTCTCACTTCATAGGGACTTCACACATGTTATTGCACTTGCCCCAAGTGTTTTAAAATTTATCACACTTTGGGAGGTTTAGTTAGTGTTCCAATCCTACCTACCTTCCTCCTCGTCCTACTTATACAAGGAGCCTCATTGTATTTTTTTCATTCTCTTTTATGATAGATTTTGGTTTGTTGTGCTCATAAAATTTATTTGTAGAAGTTATCTTAGAATTTTAATTTAGGTATTGGCTACTCCAATACCTCATGATTCTTGGGTGTAAAGTAATTTCCTAGGCTCAATTTTGGATGCATTATGATCTTAAGTAACCTATCAATTAGCTCCTCTTTCTTGCCACCAATTTCTACTACAATATTATAGTGATTGGTATCTACCATGTTAAGCACCCATTATTGAATTGTGGGTGCTCATTTTCTTCCACTTCATAGTACTCCTAATTATCTTCTTATTCTATTTAATTCTCCATATCAAAATATTAGTTGGTTCTCACTTATTATGTTTTTTTACAATACCTTTGTGTTGTCATCATGTGATATCACTACTAGCATCATCTCTCCTATGGAAACCCACTCACTATTTACTTTAACTTTTAGCCCTACAAATTCTCTACTATCAATATGTGCATCTCTACATTCAGTTCCCTTCATTGTATGTACTGGTAGCATCTCAAAAAGTATAACTTTACCACTTGTAGCCTCATATTTAAGGTCTCTTATCGTGTCTACTTATATCACTTTAGAGATCCTATCTTCAACACATCAAAACTAAAATATGGTTTCTCTTAAGTACTACTTACCTTCAAATATATTATTGGTTGTTTACCATAAAAATATTATTAATTGTTTACCATCAAAATGCGGGGTGGAACAAAGAAAAGGCTTGACATGACATAAATTTGAAGCATGAAAATTTCCAAAAAGAATGGCAATACTTTATGATAGTATTGTTTAAGGAACAAGGAAAATTAAAAGTAAGATGGTTGGGCCCATACTGCATTGATGATATACTAGACGTTGGAACGATTAGACTAATACAACTTGATGATTTTTTTTTATAATGTTGTATCAATGATGCAAGATCAAAACATTACCACCAATTTGCACAATAAAAATTCATTTGTATTATATTTATCATAACTATACCATAGATGTATTATAGGTAAAAAAAAAGTAACCTACCTAAAATAAGTTGTAGGAAGCTAACGGTGAGAAAAGCATGGGAAGATAGCAAACAACTAGAGTAATTAATGCACTTACCATTGTTAGCTACCTATTAACCCACACAACCTCTCATTATTCCTCACTTATGGTTTTCATTTTTCAAACACTTGCTCCTCCGTGCAACTTAAGCATTGGTGCAGTGAAACCCTAACCCTCATTTATGTGACCTAACCTTTACCACACGTTCTATAAAAATTGTCACACTATTGCTCATACATATCTCCCAAAATCCTAGACCAAAATACAAGAATTTTGCATATAAGGAAATGAAAGTGGAATCAAATGGAGCTTTTCGAAAAGTTCTTGTAGATGTTACTACACAAAGGATATACAAAAATACATGCATGCACCTCTTACAAAAACTAATCATACAAAATTTGACGAGCTTTGGAAGACACTACTCTAGTGAATGAAAATAGATTACTTACCACAATATCAATAGGAAGAGAAGAAAAAATTAGATGTGTGAAAAAGATTTCCATACTTCTCAAAAGAAGAGGGCTGGATAAGAATAATTTTGAGTAGGATTCATGATGAATACACGTACATGGATAAACCATACAACACCACAAAGAAAACAATACAAGTAGTAATGAGGCTCAATGTACAAGGAGATATTTCACCAAATAAGGTCATCAATAATAACAAATTCAAGGAGTTAACTAGTGTAACATATGATGGCAAGAGCTTAGATGTAATAAAAAACATTAACTCAATCATGCAATATACAACAATGGGAATTTCATATAAATTTTATTATACAAATCATGAAGAATTTTCCATGGTGACCTCCATACATGTTGCACATCAAATGATACTAAATGGGAAAGGCATAGATCTCTGCAAGGTCTTGCGAGAACAACTAGTGGAAAATATTCAACAAACAAAGAACTTCCAGCCTTAGTTCAGGTATGGGACCCTAATCATTTTTTATCTTTCTAATTTTTGAATGCACTTCCAATATTTACGAGCAAAATCTAGGAAACCACTAGGGCTATAATTGCACAAATCAATGACCATGTCAAACACTTCAAAGATGCAACTTCCTTCACTGCAACTCATTGGGGTTTTTCAAAACCTACAATAGTAGATGCAATATAGGGAGCAGTTTTCTTACGATGTTAATGGAGGCCATATAACTAAGGATGTCTCAAAAATTCCATATGAAGTTAGAAATGTAAAAATTGATGCATATGTAGTCACACTACTTAAGTTTCCAAAGGACCCCAACACAAAGAAATTAATCACATATAAAGAATTCATGGAAAATCTAAGTAAGAAAAAATCAATAGAGAACAAGGAGAAAAATAAGGAAAAATTGTATGAGAAATGACATATTCGAAAACCTAAACCTCTAGAATACAACACCTCTCTGTCCTAAAGATCAAGAAGATTGAGTGTGGGGTCTCCAAGGAAACAAGAATAACAAAGCCTTCCATTTTTAAGTACTATAAAATCTCCACAAATTGATCCATCAATATAGGAAGTATCTGAGATATTAGTCTAGATGAGTTCAAAAATGAAGAAGGATATTTACTCGACTGTTTCCAAAGAAAATCAAAGCATTACAAAAGATGGAGAGAGAGGGGTTTAAATACCAGTGTGAATTCCTAACC
Organism: Sequoia sempervirens; assembly: GCA_007258455.2. Lineage (NCBI taxonomy): Eukaryota > Viridiplantae > Streptophyta > Pinopsida > Cupressales > Cupressaceae > Sequoia > Sequoia sempervirens. Next base: position 6,428 of record VDFB02096643.1, read on the forward strand.
CACCCATTGCAAAGGAATGCATTAAATCCTTGAAATCATCGGTGGAGGAGTTAGATTCAAAAGAGCCTTCCTCAAAAGATTCTTTTGACTCCCCTTCATCAAAAGAAAGGGGTAACATGAAAAATCATTCAAGAAGTAGGAGAAGAAATAAAGGAAGAAGTAGAAAAACCCCTAAAAATAACAAGGAGAAGTAAAAAAACTATTGTTAACATTGAGTCACTAGAGGAAAGAAAGACAAAATATCCCCTAGATGTGGATCTCCTAACAAGTGGCCTACATAATAGGAATACACTAAAGAATATTGTATATTTGTATAATGAATGGGACCAAAGAACCAAGAAAACATAAGAAGAATCCATAATTAGGTATATACCTGGGTGTCCACAGACACTTGAAGAATATTATTGCCACATTCTCAAATACATTAGCCTCCATTATCTATAAGAAGAGAGAGAAATTCATGGAGTTAGAAGAGGTAATAAGAAAATAAGTCATTGACTAAATATATCCCAACATGACCTCGACATAAAAGGATAAATTGACACATCTACAAGCTATAGAGCTTCACTCTAAATAGAGAATTGACACATTGATGGGCTAAAAAAGGGAGAATAAGGGAAAATTAAGAATGAGACAGTTGTGGTAACCCAAAAAGCATATACAACACTATTGGAGGAAGAAAAGAATGTGATGAAAAAACAATAGGAAATCAACCAATTAGTAGAGCTCAAGACCCACCATATACATCCCCTCCATCACCAAATAGGCCATCATCATCTACCACAACTTCTCCAATGCATTCCATCAAGGATTTATTATATCAAAAAAATAGATTCAACCTATTTTGCCACCATAGTTACTACAACTACCAATAGTAAGAGCACAGGTAGATTTATCAGGGTTCTCACCATTACAAAATTTCTACTTGGGTGATATATTTTATAGCACAGTAAGAGAGGAAATATTAAAACATGTTGATAGCACATAATAGCTGAAGGTTCTTGTATTGGTCATTCAAAATAAGTTACCATTATTACAAGTAGATAAAAAATTACCGTTGGCACAATAACTCAAATACCTAATAGATGGAGCCCAAATGGAAATGGACAATCAAGCTAACAAGATCAAATTTTAAGCTAGTTGAATTGAATAAAAATATGATGGATGAAGTCAATAAAAAATGTGTATCCACACACACATAATTAGAGAATGAGATTGAAACTTTGCAAAATATGAGATAATATTGACACTTTATTTCAATTTTTCTTATAATGGGAAAATTAATTAAGAATTTGAAGGGGAAGATAAATTTAATTGAGAAAAAAAATCCTATAAGTGGCCAAAACCTATGATTATATGCAAGATAAGGATGGAAAGGTAAGTCCATAGTTAGAAGCCCTACATACTCAAATACAATAGCTTCTAGACCAAAGAGAAGTAATAAAAGCCCAAATTAGATAGTTAAGGGAAGTAGCAAGTCTAAGGTTTGCACACGCTACTAGCCTCATTGGTGATGCAAAGAAGGAGGCTTAGAAAATACCAATCCCTACTAGTACCAGAGGCATAACGAATTTTGACACAAATAAATGCACAAGTACAAATGTTACAACAAGCAAAAATTCAATGTGATAGCACATTCATTCAACTGAAAGAAATATACAAGAATGTCTTACCTACAAATTAACTCAATTTGGCATGTCTTGAGGACAAGACATAATTTTGAAAAGGGGGGGTTATATTGGCAGTATTAAGAACAAAAAATGTAATAGTGTAGTGTAGAAAAATTTACACCTTTATATTTTCACACTTAATTTGGAACTAATATTAAAATGGACTTAATTGTGTCTTATTTTTGGTGTTGTAAAGTGTACCTCTTTACACTTTCACACTTATTTAGGGCTCCTTTAATTAATTGAGCGTAATTTTCCTTAATTAGCCCCTTTAATTCAAATTGAAGCCTATTTAATTTCATTTTTCGAAGAGGAAATCTAGCATTCATTAATGCCTTAACATAACACTTCTCATTGTGCAATGTGTGTCCTAGGGTTAGGGACCTAGGATCCATTCGCCCATGGGAAAATGGGTCCTCCCATAGACCTAGGACCTAAATTTAAATTATGTTTTTGGTGGTATTTTAACATATTCAAACCCAGTTTAGATGTCGGCTTGTGATATTTGAATTTCAGGAAATTAAGGATGCATATCTATAAATATAAGGTCATTTCACTATGTTTCACCTAGAGAATTTTATGAGATCAAGAGAACTTTCAAGAGAAATTCAAGGCATTCAAAGGTAGATTTATTGAAGATTTATTGTAGCAATCAAGATCCAATTGTCATGTCAAATTCTTCTTGTGTCATGCATGTTATTGGAGCTAATATGATGATGTAGGTTTCATGATCCATTCAAGTTTTCAAAGCATTATTTCAAGTTAAGATACAAGGTTCAAGATCCACATACATTGAAGCCATTTCACGCAAGTTTTTAGATTTACATTCCAAGGTTTATTCAAGGGTTTGGTGAGTTGTGACATTGAGTTGTTCATTCATCATTCCTTTCATACTATTTTGTTTCATTTCAAGGTTTGATTACCAAAACATGGTTTGACCAAAGAAAACCCCCATTCACCAAAAACAAAACATTTTTCCCTTGTAATTTGTGCTTGCAGATTTAGGTGGAAGAAATTTTGAAGATCTCTTGAAGAGAAAAAATGGAGAATTTGGAAAAGTTGCAAAAGTTATCATAAAATTTGTCATCTCACAGAAACTCACTTACTCAAATTATTTCTAGCTTTTCGAACTTGAAACCTGGGCAAATTGAAGGATTCAGATTTGTAGCAGAGGCTCTCAAAAGTTGTAGACAAACCCTAACTTAGGACCCATTCGCCCTTGGGAGAATGAGTCATAGATCAACTTCAACAACTGACTTTTAGTGACTGGTACACATCATCTTACCCTTCTATGATATGTGATTTGATTTTTGGTTATGCTTATTTTGAGTCTCATCTAGCTATTCCAAGTTGTAGATTGCATTTTTAGAGTTAGTTTGCTATTTTTTAATTTTTCTCCACAAAGTGTTGTTTGACTAGGACCCCCGTCCTTGTAAAAAAAGGAAATCTATAGATTCTCACCTTAATTTGATTCACCTAAGGGTTGTTAGTCAATTTGAGGTGGCAATTTCATTTCCTAATGAATTGAGGAAGAATAGGCCCCTAAGTGGTTCAATCCCATTTTGATTTCCCCCACACCTATTTTTCTTTATTTCATTTTGGTGAACCCGAGTTTGATCATTACATTTTTCTAATTTTGGAGTCCATTTTCACCCTAGATCTAGATCTTGCATTCATTTGCATTGCATTGAATTGAATCTCATTTAGGGTTGTTTAGCTCATATTAGTTTGCATTTCATTTAGGGTTTTAAGATTGCATGTTTGCATCTCTTAAAATTTGAAAAATACAAAAAGATTAGTCATTTTTCAAATCATTTACATAGCATTATATCATCATTCATTTGCATTTGAAAATTGAATCAAAATTGCACATCAAATTAGGTCTCCTAGTTTGTCATTTTGACATAATTTGCATTTGCATTCAACCTTAATTTCACAGAAAAATCAAACTGTAACTCACTATTTTAAATTAGAATCTAGAAACCACAAGAATCAACTCAAAAATCTGTAAAAACATTTTAAAAAACCCTAAGCTAGAACCCATTCGCCCAAGGGCGAATGAGTCCTTGATCAAGGTTATTTCCTAAATTTCTAGGCATGAAAACATTTGTTTTTGTATTCTATTTTGTTGTTTTTAGATTTTGTTTTAGTTTGTAGATTTTCTTTTACTTAAAATTGATCATATTAAGCTTCATTTGATAAATTTAGTGCATTGTGCGAATTCAAAACTGCACTTACAAAACATCATTTTCAGGTTTTTGTATAGCATAATCAGAAAATTATCTTGTTTAGAAGCTGAAAATTGCATTTACATATTTTCATTGCACTTTACATTCTAGGTTACTTCATTGCATTTCACCTTTTATCCATTTTGGGTGTACATTGAGTTTGTGAAACTTGTATGAGCTTCATAACTTGGTGTCATATTAGCAATACTGTTGTGAGACATAGTTTGAGACTCATGTCATCCCGCGATACACCATTCACTGTGGATATTGGGTTCTCCAACTCTTTCACTCATAAGGTTGATATTAATCAACCAACTATGGATCCTAGCTTTCATACCTCATTTCCAATGACTTCCCTAGGTCCACAACTAATGTGCATTGGTCGTGCCCACAAAAGGATATGAAAATCATGGCAAAACCTATCCTGGGAATTGGACATTCCAGCAGGTGACTAATACCTCTTCATGGACGTTCATTTACTTGTCAAACCAGGGAACGTAAACTTTAAATGGAGCGGCACAATATATGCACTAAGAACCGGTTTCAGTCACAATCTTCTGAAAATAAACACTTGGAAAGAAATTTCTATCTATGCAATAATGTAAAGTTCTCTCAACTCAATCATAAACTAACCAAAGCGGAAATCGTAATAGCTACAGTTGAGGGACAAACTATAAACTGGCCTTATGCTGCAGGAACAAACACAGGGATGGATTCCCGATGTTGCAGGAACAGTATAAGACTGAGCTTGTGCTGAAACTTCTAAAATGAAATCTAACTTGAATTAACAAAAGATAAACAACTACGCTCCTACAGATACTTACTAAGTGGGCCCCCTTAGCAAGCATCCACTAATTGACACAAAAGATTATGCTCAAAACTCCATCAACTTTTATTCATAACGTGAAATCATTTACATTGACTGTTCTGCTTCTGAAAACTAACAAAAACTCTGATTCATATTATATCTCTAACTCTTACATAATTTGCTTCTCCATCTATCTATCTATCTCCTTCTCCACTCTTGTTCACCCGCGTAGGAGGAACACTTATTTTTAAAACAGGAGAACAACTAACTAACTAACTCAACAGAGAAAGTCGTGGATATGAAATGCATCCTGAAATCAAGGAACAAACTTCATAAATGAGTTATCCGTTCAACCCGATCTAGAGAGAATCTAGTACTCCACTCTTTCCAGATTAAATGTCATTTAAAATCCTTCCCAACGGTTTCGGTCAAAGAGTCTTCGCCAGAGCTTCCTCGAAGTCATGCAGGAAATGGACTTTACTGCAAGGTCGAGATTGGCTACGCTTGACTCGATCACACTTTCTTCAACAACCTGTGAAACACAAGGTAACAAATACGAAAGAAAAGGCGCATGGCACATACACAATATACATTCATTAATCACATATTTAAATCTATTTCATCATTCAAAAACTACATGCGCTATACCAGTCATTTGGGAAATCAACAGGGTAATAAATATAGACATGCCAACATGATCGGCTACAGGAACATGAAAGTGTATTGCTACAGGATATCCCCCAATAAAAAGGTTTCAAGAGAGTTAAACAACCATAATCAATAGAAGTAAAGGTATTAAAGGTACACCATGATAACCAGATGATGAGCATATTTTGGGCTCATCATGCATGATATTGAAACAATGGTTGTTAGTGTCTTGCAAAATGCATTAAAGATAAATGAAGAATAAAAAAGTTTGCAAGACTTTGTGAGAACCAAACCTATTACTACTAATGCCCTTCCTCTCATAGGGAACATACAAAAGATGTTTAAGAATGAACAAGGAATAGAGTTTATATGTACCCTGGTCCATCTCCTTAACAACAATTTGCCTCCTCAACTAGCTTCCAATACATTTCCCACACATAAGAGAAAAGAAAGCACAAATTTTGATCACATTACCACTCCTAACACCTCCTTTTCTGAAAAGGAAATACCTTGCAATTAGAAGATGAAAGTGATGAGCAAACAATTATCAAACCAAAGAAGAAGTTGAAACTACATGACCATAAAAAACTTTAGCTACAAGAGATGTATGATCTTCCTGAATGTTTCCATGACCTATTACAAATATCCAAGACTAAGAATGCCTTTTACACTCTTCTACTTTAGGGATTAATCGAATTATTGCCTAAACGTGAAAATATAACCAAAAAGAAAACTAATTATAATGAACCATATTGTGCCTATCATATATTATTTGGACATCACACCAATAATGGTCATCCTTCATAGGAATTATTGAATAAATTTAGATCCCCTAGGGATCCATCTTGACTTAAAGCATGTGCTTTGCTCCTTGCCATGTAATAGTTGTAGGATCATAGTATACTCACTATTGCATGTTTAACATTCATTTAAAATCATTTTCTTCATTACAAGGAGCTCATTCTCATCAATCATCTCGGCTCATCCTTTTCTTGCACTTAGTGGGGGCAAGGGGTTAGATAGCCTTGTCCTAGCTTGGCACTTGATGTTGTCCCTTTGGCTAGTTATCCACCTTCTGCATATATACTGATCAAGATTGGGATGTAGACGACCTACTATAGGTTGAATCACATGTGCCTTACTAGTCTTTTGTTTTATTTTCTTTTTCATGCAGTTCTTTGTGTGATTGCATGTGTGTAATGTGATCTCCCCATACTATTCTATTTGATGTACCTATCTTCATGTTCATTCCTCTATTTGTATCTACATTCTTCTATATGTCTAAACCTTTATCTTTTCATTTTTCTTGTTTTTTCCTTTTGGGGATGACCCAAGGCATTGAGAAATTTAGGTCTCTTCCATGTTCACCCAAAAGCTTTTTCTTTGTTTTCCCTCTTTATGTGTCATTCTTCCTATTCTACAAGTATTTGGGGAATGATGAGGTTTTTGAACTCTATAATCACATTGTAGCAAAGACATACTGACCCCGAATCTGTAGATCCCTTATGTGTTTGGGATTTCATTTTGGGGGCAACCCATTCCTCTCTTTTTCATGACGTAGCTTCATTTGAGGACATATAACTTGGCATAGGGATTTTTGAATAAGCTCTCATGTCTTATTTATTGTTAGCATTGATTATTGGCTACTTTAAAGAAAATTGCTCACATTAACGGTGTTAGAAATTTCTTGAAAGTGGGGGCATACATTAGCATTATCATTTTTGAAAATTTTGACATTCCTTATGTTTCATTGTGTGATTTTCTTTCTTCTTGTGATGCGTCCTTTTTCTTGGTGGTGTCATTGGGTTTGATGTCCTTATGTTCCCTAAGAAGAGACCTTACATGAACTAAGCAAAGTCCCTTTGAACATGTTTATTTGCATTTTTTTTCATAAGTGTTTACCATAATACAACTTGTTAACCTTGTGAAGCTCAAAGTTTTTGTTTTTTTTTGTGGTACCCTTGTAAGAATTGGGTATGAAGGTAGCAACCAAGATCTAGAGGCCTAATAGAAAGCACAAACAAAGAGATAGAAACAAGATGACAAGAATAAAGCGTATTCAATGTCAATAATATGAGAGGAGATGGTACAATACTTAATGCATAGGAAACCCCTTGGTTATATAGCCAAGGTGAGAACATGGGAGGCATATGATTGTGACAAGTGTAAGTAATCTTATGACATGAGACAACAATGAAAAGTTATCACTCCACCTAAAGTGGAAAGGGATATTGTGATAATCTCCACAAAGGTGGATCACCCACAAAAGGTAGAGAGATAATCACATGATGTGTCCACAAAAAGTGGAAGTGATAAAGTAATGACATATCAAGTCCACCAAAAGTGGAAAATCTCCAACAACCTCCTATGTGGTCCCTAAGTAAACTTAACTAAGGTGTAATCATGACCTAGGACAAGGTACAAGACATTTAATTACACCAACACCCCCCCTTAAGTGCAACTTAGGGAGAATGTACACAAATGCAAACAATGCAAGATGGGTCCTGGCTACTAGGCCATGTTAGGTACCCATGTACACACAATGCAATCTCTCATAAAGCGGAGAAAGGAGAAAAACCACGTGGGAAAAAACTACCCCCAAAAGAGAGATGAAATACAAAATAAGAATCATGCACTAGGAAGGATAAAACCTCAAGTGAGGAAAAAGTCCCCCCCCATAAGAGATAGTCCATGCAACCCCCCCTCAATGGAGAGTCACTGCTCAAATGTCACAATGTCAAGAGTCCCCAATCTAAACTGAAGAAGGAGAGAATGTAGAACAATGTGAAAGCTGAAGTAGAGTGGACCAAGGATGATGATGAGTCCTCCAAATGTTGTTCCAAAAGAAATGCCAAACTGTGCAAAGCACTGATGGAAAGAATCAGGTACAACTGCAGAAGATGCCACATAACTGGTGATTGAGCTGAATCTGTCAACTCAAGAATAACTGCAGAATCTGTCAATGAAGAACTGTAGAAGAATCCACACTGCAACAGGAATAAGGTCGAACCAAGAAGACAACTGCATGAGCATCAACTGAATGCCCAATAATAGCAGATTGGTACAATCCATGTCTCACTGGAGCCATGCACAATTTGTACAATCCAAGTCTCACTGGAGCCATGCACCAAGTCTCTGGATGTAGAACCAAACTTTTGAAGACAGGTAGAGTGCTTCCAAAATAGGAGTCTATATGGTGATTAGTCCATCTCACCGAAATGCATGGGTAACCAGCCGCTGCATACGCTGAGTATATAGGAACTAACACTAGATACATAGATCAATCCAAAGAAGCATACATAACATGACATAGTACATTGAAATAGTAGATTGTGGCACTTTATTTTAGTGCGATTACAACATTAGAAAGAGGAGAACTACAATCAACATGATGCAAAACTGGAAATGCTGATGAAGAAGCCAACCAAAGGTGCCTCGAAGCAGAAGACCGTGAAGAAAGCCCTCCAGGTGGATGTCGGTAGGAGCAACTGACCCCTATTGACTGGATTAGAGGAACAAATGGTCCAAGACAAGGCTCGATCGGGAGGCAAAATAATTTTCTCAGGTTTACTTATTAATGCATGATACCATGTAAGAATTGTATGAAGGTAGCCACCCAAGATCTAGAGGCCTAATAGAAAGCACAAACAAAAGAGATAGAAACAAGATGACAAGAATAAACGTATTGAATGTCAATAATATGAGAGGATTGAATGGTAATAGCTTATAGGAGACCCTTGGTTATATAGCCAAGGTGAGAACATAGGAGGGCATAAGATTATGACAAGTGTCATAATCTTATGGCATGAACAACAATGAAAAGTTATGCTCCACCTAAAGTGGAAAGGGATAATGTGATAATCACCACAAAAGGTGGATCACCCACAAAAGGTGGAGAGATAATCACATGATGTGTCCACAAAAGGTGGAGGTGATAAAGTAATGACATGTCAAGTCCACCAAAAGTGGAAAATCTCCAACAACCTCCTATGTGGTCCCTAAGTAAACTTAACTAAGGTGTAATCATGACCTAGAACAAGGTACAAGACATTTAATTACACCAACACCCCCCCTTAAGTGCAACTTAGGGAGAATGTACACAAAGCAAACAATGCAAGATGGGTCACGACTACTAGGCCATTTTAGGTACCCATGTACACACAATGCAATCTCTCATAAAGCGGAGAAAAGGAGAAAACCCAGTGGGACAAAACTCTCCCCAAAAGAGAGAACAAAACAAGAATCATGCTCTAGGAAGGATAAAACCTCAAGTGAGGAAAAAGTCCCCCCCATAAGAGATAGTCCATGCAACCCCCCCTCAATGGAGAGTCACTTGCTCAAATGTCACAATGTCAAGAGTCCCCAATCTAAACTGAAGAAGGAGAGAATGTAGAACAATGTGAAAGCTGAAGTAGAGTGGACCAAGGATGATGATGAGTCCTCCAAATGTTGTTCCAAAAGAAATGCCAAACTGTGCAAAGCACTGATAGAAGGAATCAGGTACAACTGCAGAAGATGCCACATAACTGGTGACTGAGCTGAATCTGTCAACTCAAGAATAACTGCAGAATCTGTCAATGAAGAACTGTAGAAGAATCCACACTGCAACAGGAATAAGGTCAAAACCAAGAAGACAACTGCGTGAGCATCAACTGAATGCCAATAATAGCATATTGGTACAATCCATGTCTCACTGGAGCCATGCACAATTTGTACAATCCAAGTCTCACTGGAGCCATGCACCAAGTCTCTGGATGTAGAACCAAACTTCTGAAGACAGGTAGAGTGCTTCCAAAATAGGAGTCTATATGGTGATTAGTCCATCTCACCGAAATGCATGGGTAACCAGCCGCTGCATACGCTGAGTATATAGGAACTAACACTAGATACATAGATCAATCCAAAGAAGCATACAAAACATGACATAGTACACTGAAATAGTATATTGTGGCACTTTATTTTAGTGCGATTACAACATTACAAAGAGGAGAACTACAATCAACATGATGAAAATCTGGAAATGCTGATGAAGAAGCCAACCAAAGGTGCCTCGAAGTAGAAGACCATGAAGAAATCCCTCCAGGTGGATGTTGGTAGGAGCAACTGACCCCCATTGACTGCCGATTAGAGGAACAAATGGTCCAAGACAAGGCTCGATTGGGAGGCAAAATAATTTTTCCAGGTTTACTTATTAATGCATGATACCATGTAAGAATTGGCTATGAAGGTAGCCACCCAAGATCTAGAGGCCTAATAGAAAGCACAAACAAAAGAGAGATAGAAACAAGATGACAAGAATAAACTGTATTCTGTCAATAGAATAGAATTGAATGAGTATAATTTTACATAGGAGACCCCTTGGTTATATAGCCAAGGTGAGAACATAGAAGGGCATAAGATTATGACAAGTGTCGTAATCTTATGACATGAGACAACAATGAAAAGTTATCACTCCACCTAAAGTGGAAAGGGATAATGTGATAATCTCCACAAAAGGTGGATCACCCACAAACGTGGAGAGATAATCACATGATGTGTCCACAAAAAGGTGGAGGTGATAAAATAATGACCAAGTCCACCAAAGTGGAAAATCTCCAACAACCTCCTATGTGGTCCCTAAGTAAACTTAACTAAGGTGTAATCATGACCTAGGACAAGGTACAACACATTTAATTACACCAACAACCCTATCACAGTTATTAGAGGGATAGCTTTGGTATGGTTAGTACAGTGAGAGCCTATAGACCTGGCATGACTTTCTCACTAAGCCACTTTTCTAGGGGCTCACCTAGTGGACAGCTTGAGGTTTCATTAGCCTAGAGTGAGCATGCATTGTTATTTTCATAATGGGCATCATGTTCCACTTGTGAATGTTTTGGATAAATAGCCAATATGCATTCCATATAATATTGGATAGTTAAGGCTTGATCCACCCCTGTATTTTGGACAAACAACTGAGACTTGATCCACATCGAGTTGGACAAATAGTCTAAGCTTGATCCGCCTTTTTCATTTTTACCTTTCCTCTTAAGTCTTTAATGTTGTATTATTGAGTAATCTTGTCATTTTTGTATACATATGTTTTGAATGTCTACTTTAGTGTGAGTTTGTGCCTATGCTCATCCTCTCACTAAAATGGGGGCTAAATGTAGTGTAGTAAAATGTACCCCTTTACATTTTCACAATTAAATTGAAATTAATATTAAAATGGACTTAATTGTGCCTTATTTTTGGTGTTGTAAATTATATCTCTTTACACTTTCACACTTATTTAGGGCTCCTTTAATTAATTGAGCTTAATTTTCCTTAATTGGCCCCTTTAATTGAAATCCAAACCTATTTAATTGCATTTTATGAAGAGGAAACCTGACATTCATTAATGCCTTAACATAACACGTCTCATTGAGCAATGTGTGTCCTAGGCTTAGGGACCTAAGACCCATTAACCCATGGGTGAAAGGGTCATCCCTTAGACCTAGGACCTAAATTTAAATTATGTTTTTGGTGCTATTTTAACATATTCAAATCTATATTTAGATGTTGGCTTGTGATATTTGAATTTCGAGAAATTAAGGATACGTATCTATATATATAAGGTCATTTCACTATGTTTCACCTAGAGAATTTTATGAGATGAAGAGCACTTTCAAGAGCATTTCAAGAGAAATTCAAGGAAGTCAAAGGAAAATTTATTGAAAATTTATTGTATCAATCAAGATCCAATTGTCATGTCAAATTCTTCTTGCATCAAGCAAGTTATTGGAGCTAATATGATGATGTAGGTTTCTTGATCCATTCAAGCATTTTATTTCAAGTCAAGATCCAAGGTTCAAGATTCACATCCATTGAAGCCATTTCATACAAGTTTGCAGATTTACATTTCAAGGTTTATTCAAGGGTTTGGTGAGTTGTGACATTGAGTTGTTCATTCATCATTCCTTTCATGCTATTTTGTCTCATTTCAAGGTTTGATTACCAAAAAAAGGTTCGACCAAGGTAAACCCCCATTCACCAAAATAAAATATTTTTCCCTCTTGATTTGTGTTTTTAGATTTAGGTGGAAGAAATCTTGAAGATCTCTTGAAGAGAAAAAATGGAGAACTTGTCAAAGTTTCAAAAGTTGTCATCTCACGAAAACTCACTTACAAAAATTGTTTATGGCTTTCCGAACCTGAAACCTAGGCAAATTGAAGGATTCAAATCTATAGTAGAGGCTCCCAAAAGTTGTAGAAAAACCCTAACTCAGGACCCATTTTCCCTAGGGCGAAGGAGTCCCAAATTAGCTTTAGCAACTGAATTTTGGTGACTGGTACACATCATCTTACCCTTCTCTGATCTGTGATATGATTTCTGGTTTTGCTTATTTTGTGTCTCATTTAGCTATTCCAAGTTGTAGATTACATTTTGGAGTTACTTTTCTATTTTTTAGTTTTTCTCCCTAAAGTGTTGATTGACCAAGACCCTCATCATTGCAAAAAGAGGAAATTTGTAGATCCTCACCTTAATTTGATTCACTTAAGGGTTGTTAGTAAAGTTGAGGTGGGGATTTAATTTCCTAATGAATTGAGGAAGAATAGGTCCCTAAGAGGTTCAATCTAATTTTGATATCCCCCACACCTATTTTTCTTTATTTCAAATGGATTTACAAATAATATCAAAACTTACTACTACTCACCACAAGAAGGATGTGGAGCACAAAATTGACCAGGCTTAGTAGGAATAGCTACATATTGTAAGGGACACATCCCAAATAGAACATATATATACATATAATAGATAAATGTAAAGGGGATCAAGGAAAATAGATTAACACACACACACATAAACGGTTGATTATAAAATCACATTTTGTTATATCAAAATGCATAAATATAATATATAAAGATACTCTTGAGCTACTAAAATGGATTATTGACTATCTAGCCCTAGTTAGGAATATAGCATGATAACAAAATAAATCTAATATTTTCTCATTCTCCTATTGTTGCTACTAGGGTATAAATACAACTCCTAAATAATTCCTTGGGCTCAAAACTTTTCTCTATGTCCCACTTCATTGCTAACAGTCACAAATGGAGTGAGTGTATGCCTCCTCTCATTCTTCATGAAGGAATAAGTATTTGTCCTTCCATCATGGAGACCTCTCTAATTATATTTCCATGGCCTTACCAAAATATGGAAAACATACATTGATAGAATCTCACACTACACCTTATCTTCTTAAGTTTCAATCTAAACGCTCACTAAATATTGTAAGTTCACCAATATTTGATAGAATATTTACAATCGACACTCAATACATATTAGGATAAGATACTCTTCTTAGTGTTGGAGTTGATAGTGAACGACACAACTCCCAAAAATCATTTGCAACCAAAACACCTATCACAAATGAGAGATTAAAGAAATTAATTTGTTATGCAACCAAGAGAGAAAAGAATTGATCCACATAAGAATTTGATATTGATATTAACCTATAATTTTATTGAATGTGAATACCTAGAATAGAATAATTGCAAAGTACAATAATGAATGCTTATAAAAGCAAAAGTGCAAACCCTAGACGAGGATTTGATTAGATTGTAACAAGAGTCCTAATCCTATGAAATGAGACAAATTGACCTATAAATAGCCTAATCTAATAATAAAAACACTCCTAAGTGTATCTTAAGTAATTAAAGTAATAAGGGACTTAATAATTAATCAATGATTAATTAATTATTAGGCGATTTTTCTAATTACTCCAACACCCCCTTTAAGATTCAACTTAGGGAGACACTAAAAAACCTAATAAATAATGTAATGATGAATGCATGGATAGGTCTCAGCTACAAGGCCTGATGAGGTATCCATGTACAAAAAAAAAGAAATCTCTCATAACTAGAGAAAGGAGAAAAGAACATGGGAAAAAACTCCTCTCCAAAAGAGAGAAAGTGAAATAATTGTACTAGTGAAAGAAGGATAGAAGGAGGAATCAATGTGACCCCCAAGGAATTATTTTGTCACAAAAATACAATAGATGTCCCCCCATTAGGAGAGAGAAAATAAGGATATGAACCCCACCATAAAGAAAGAGCTCATGTACCAATGATGAACGCTTGAAGACAAAACAAAATTCATTGCCTGCAAACAACATTTCTCCCCTTAGGAAGAAAAAAATCCACTAGTGATTGGGGAATCTATTACCAAAAGATGGAATAATCAAGAATCTAAATCCAAATGATGCGTGCCTCTAAAAAATGCTTAATTTTCCACATGTCGAAATGAGATGATGTCAATCCAAGAACCTGTGAAGACTAATATAGAACAAGTTGCAAAGGTGATGAAGATGATGGTCCAACAATGATGATGTGGTTTTCAACAAAGAAGAGATGAATTTACTCAAATTAATCCTCCAAATTTGTAATATAAGACTCTACAAACAAGGATGAATGTCTACAAGATACCAATCCCAAGTAGTTATGTCTAGAAGATGATGAATGCCCTGTTACATCAAACCAATAGGGGCCAAGGATGTGGTGATGTCAATTTGATCAGAAGCAACAAAATATGGTGATAGTGTCTCAATTTGAAGAGTGGGAACATGAAGAAAAATCTCTAAACTATAAAAACATGCAAGATCTATGGTATACTCAAGCTCTTATAAAGTATCATCAAAGGGTATGTAATCTACATCTGCAAGAGGAATGAGATAATTTGTGTTTATAGGAGGAATGAGACAATCTACAACAAGATCTTTTGGGAATGGAGAGATATGGGGGTCTCCATGGATCTCCAAAAGTTGAGTCTAAAGTGTGTATGGAAAATTAATTCCCAATACAACACACATAGTGTCATGAACAACACTATAACAAATCACTCCTACAACATGATCATTGATAATACCCTATGGTGAATGACTCCTTGGTGTGTCTAGTGTAGGTATGATTCCATATAGGTAAGAAAAAGGATCAAGCCACTTGAGATGTGTCAAGATGTTGTGTCACTAAGACTCATAATTATCTTTTTCTAGGATGACCATAGAAGGATGAACAAAGAAACCCATGAGACTTCCTCAAGTAAAAAATCAAAGACCGATAACCTCAATACATGTAAAGAAAATCATTTTCGTATAATGAAGGAAACATTATGGAGCACCCTACCTTTTCCTTATTACACATATTTCATGATTATCTCTAACTTATAAGTCTTTGTGTATGCTTATCATATGATAATATCTTATACCATGATTTGCATGCCTTACCATGTTTTTATCTTTCTTGCGTCTCCTTCAATTCCATGCATTCATTTGTATGCAACCAATGGAGGGATCATGTGTTATTACTAACTTTTCTTCATGATTTTCATGGTAGTTCAATGTAATTATAATAGTTAAATGATCTTTTCTAGCACCAAATTGAGCTTCTTTATTGTATCCAAGTGGATCACTTTTTGCATAGATAAAGCCCTTTGATCACTCTATTTGTAGAGTTAAATATTATTTTACATCATCATAGTCATTTGACACCTTATCCACTTTGTTAGATTCCTTTCCTATTTTTTATTGGTCAATATTTTTATCACTTTTTGTAACAGGTGGAATCTCTTACCTTATCCTCTTTTATTTTACTATTTTTAAGGATAGTTATTTATTTAGCAATTTTTAGCTATTTTAGAAGTAGAAACTATTTAAAATGTGTCATAGATGCTACTCATTGCATGTTTTTTAAGTTTTAAAGGTTTTTAAGTTATCATTTCTTGTGAGAAGAATTCAAGAATGATTTGAGTACTTTATGCAAATTTGTATCCTTTTGAGTGTCTAATTTTTTTAATTTCCATGTTTACTAGTTATTTTACTTTGGCATGCCTATGCCTACTAGTTCACATGCAAATTAAATTGTAAAAAATGTAATGCAAAAATTATGTATTCATGCACATTTTACTTATGTTTTGGGCCTACTTTGATTAGCGTGTACTTAATGTGATGAATAGTTTAAAAGTGGTATATTCTTGCATGAATTCAACTCATGACATCACCATATGTTGATCTCATTGTCACTCATCCTTAGAGATTGATACTAATCCCTAGGTCCAATTTTCATCACCCTATCTATCAAATTTATATGTGCAATTTGAACCAAGTAATTTCCATATTCATAAATACAAATCTTAAACTTTTACAATATAATTAAAATATACACCTTGTTGAATTTTTTAGTAGTAACTAGGAGTTGACCTAGCACACATTTTTTTTATTTGTGTGTTGTGTTATCATATAAATAGATTAATCAACTCATTCATTTTGAAAACACCTAGTCCAATCATTGATGATAATTTTTTAGAGCATTATCAGAGCACATCATCCTAGATATATTACACTCTTGGTTCATTATTATTGAATTGGTCACATTTGGGGTCTAACTAGGGATAATATGACTAGGCTTTGATTTAGATGATTCCCAAGGGTATTTTTAGACATCACCAATCCTTAAAAAGAATTAGATGTCAAAATATCAAGGCATCAAATAAATTCTATAAATAAGTTTCTTTCCATATCATTATTATCGGTTAAAGTTCACTTCCATGCATGTAGGATTTAGAGCCAAAACCATAAATCTAATCTAGGTCATGTATGCACTCATAGATTTAACCTAGCCAAATTATGAGAACAATCCAATTCAAATTTTGTTATTCTTCTTCTAATACATCCAAGAAGTTACAATTTT